>JANBRE010000010.1:0-63029 GCA_027577795.1 Coemansia sp. RSA 530 | reverse complement strand
TTTACTACACGGTATGGTGCATTTGAGTGGTTAGTTATGCCATTTGGTCTGAAAGGAGCACCTGCAACGTTTCAGCGATACATGAACTCGGTTATGCAACCATTCTTGGATACATGTGTTGTTCAGTACCTGGACGATACACTGATCTTCTCAAAGACAAAGGATGACCATGTTCGTGATGTACGCGCGGTGCTCGAGCGGATTCGCGATGAGAAACTGATATTGAAGCCATCAAAGTGTGAGTTTGGGTTAACCAGTACCGAGTTCCTGGGCCATATTGTCAGCCATGATTGCATCAAACCTTGCAAGGACAAGTTGGCAGCGGTACGCGACTGGCCGCGCCCAGAAACGGTGACACATGTGCTGTCATTCCTTGGTTTGTGCAACTATTATCGTCGATTTGTACCTGGGTATGCAACAATTGCACTACCGCTGTATGGCCTTACGCGCGGTATGTCTGGTGGAGCTACACAGGTAACTTGGTCGGATGATGCTGAACAAGCATTCACGACTCTGAAGGATGCTATGGTCAATGTCTTACCATTAAAAGCGGTGGATTGGACAAAACCATTCTTTATCGAGTCTGATGCCAGCGCATTTGCGATAGGCGCGGTACTGTCGCAGGAAGACAATGGGGCACTACGACCAATTACGTTTGAGTCGCGAACACTTACGTCAGCTGAACGCAACTATTCGGCACGCGAGCGCGAGATGTTGGGTATTGTGTCGGCATTAAAGTGCTGGAAGCACTACATCATCGGCAATGACGTAACGGTGATCACCGACCACAAAGGACTGCTGCGAATTTACATTGACAATGACCCACACCGCCGGGTTGCACGGTGGATCGAGGAAACACAGGTGTATGCTCCGAAGATCGTTTACCGTGCGGGTAAAGACCATATACCAGCTGATGCCATCTCGCGGAGATTCGATTTGGCAGCCGTGTCATGCGAGTTTGTGGATGTGATCTCTGCAGCCGAGAGGGGGGATGAATGGCGGTGGGACAAACGAGACGACGACTGGCCGCTACAATTCATAAAGATGAACACAAGAAGAGAACAGAAAGTGAGTTGGTCAGAGAAGCTTGAAGACGAGTTTCAGCGCATAAGCAAGGTGTTCCGTGTGATTAATGGCAAACTGTTCCATATTGATAATGATGTAACAGTACCATACGTCGAAGCAGCGAAACGCGCAGAGCTGATCTACAAGTACCACCAACAGCTTGCGCACATGGGTGTGACAACCATGGTCGATATCATACGCCCGCGACATTGGTGGCCGAACTTGCGCGAAACAGTACGCGCAGCATTAGCAACATGTCCAGAGTGTCAAGTGTGTGGCAAAGGCGAAGCGTTAAAAGTACCAGTAACACCGTTTAAACCAGTTACGATGCCATTCATGCGCTGGGGCATTGACTTTATCGGCCGAATGCCTATGTCAAAGAGTGGAAACCGATGGATCCTGTTAGCGATCGATCATATGACAAATTGGATAGTTGCAAAAGCGGTACCAGCCGCGGACGTCAAAACGGTTGCTGACTTCATTCACCAAGAAATTGTGCTTACCTTTGGCATGCCGCAAGAAATCGTGTCGGATCGTGGAGCACAGTTCAGGTCAGAGTTACTACGCGAATACTGCCAGCGACAAAGCATCAAACAGTGCTTTACGACAGCGTACCACCCGCGATCCAACGGTAAAACGGAACGAGCCAACGGCACAGTTGGCAAAGCATTAACCAAGTATGCATTTAAGAAAAAGAATCACTGGGACGAATACCTGGGCACAGCGCTATGGGCGACCCGAGTAAGGACACACTCAACAACCGGGTATTCACCGTTCTATATGGTACATGGGCGTGAACCACGGTTGGCGGATGATCCGGAACCACCAGCAATACCGATTGAGGCCAACGATTTGACAGACAAGTACAATGCGCGTCTGCAAGAGTTTGACCATCTCCACAAAGCACAACAGACAGCAGTCGAACGACAAGTAGCTGCAGCGCACCGAGTAGAGGACCAATACCGACAACTCGGTGATGGACAACGGTTCAATGCTAATGAGTGGGTCATGATCCGGAATATGAAAAAGACCAAACTCGCACCTGACTTCTATGGACCAGTCAGAGTGGTTAAACAAATGCCGTTTTACACATACAAATTGGCGCTTCCTAATGGTGACGAAATACCCGAGTTGTTCCACAATGAACGTCTGCAACGATGCAAGATCGGTGAGCTGGTGCCACAGCGTGAATGGGCAAAGGTGTCGGTGAAACTAAAACAACAAATTAACGAGCAAGAAAACGAGGAAAACAAACAAGACGCCACTAACTAAAAGAGGGGATGATGTGGTGTTGCGAACCATCAGCGAGCCACCGAGCCACCGAACCACTGAGCTGAAAGAGATCGGGAACACCCAAGACAATGAACAAGGCACAAGGTATGGAAGTAGTTCTTTAGTTAGCTAACTAGTCATTAAAAGATATACCGTCGTCTGTCGAGACGCTCACAAACGGATCTGTGTCCAAGGATCAAACCGCGACACTAATCCTCGTCCATCTCGCTGGCCTCGTCATCTCCTGGCAGTACGTTAATCTCCACGTCAAACTCCTGGTCGCATCCCAAATACGCATCACACATGAGGAACATTTTCAACTTGCACGGGCCCTCGCGCTCCGGCGCCATAAACTCCACACGCGTGTCCAAGTGACGGCTAACGCTAACGCGTTTGACGACCAACAGCGTTTGCGTCCGCGGGTCGCCAACAACGAGCCACCAGCCCTCGGTGCGCGAGTACGGGAAGAACGGCGCAATAACAGGACCTGGCACGTTGTCGCTGTCGTCGTCCCAGTCGCGGTCCAGCGACACGCGAATATATACCAACTCGCCCGCAGTGATTTGATCCGCATCGGTAATTTCGTGCTCGACTTCAATGTTCGGGTACCGGTTGACGTATGCAGCAATGTCGGCAATGTGCCGGGGCGGCATGTCTTTGAGCAACGAGGAACGCGCCGTGTCTTCCATATCGATGACGTCAAACACAGTTTCGACGTTCATGTTTTGGCATATGGGCAGCATCGTATTTGTGCCCAAGTGCGGCACTTGCTTGACGAGCGGGTCACGGCCCTCCCACACGGCCTGAACGGTCATTTGCGCCAGTTCCATGGCAGCCAGTGCTGGTTGCATCCAGCCCATAGACGCAGCCACATCGACCATGGCTTGCAGCAACGGAGCTACCCGAGCGAGTACCCACATTTGGTCGGCCGCCAAATCAGCCGGAAGTGTCAGCCGCGAAAAGTGCGCTTGCAACAACAGATGCGTACGTACGCGGGGCGACGTCCATTTTGTGTCTTCGTTGTCCGTACCGGGAAGGGGCACAGGCACGCGGTTCGCCAGACGCGACAACACAGAGGACTCGCGGTGTCGAATCGGCAACGACTCAAACTCATCGGCCGCCGATACAATGTCCAATACGCCACGCAGTTTGGTTTTGGCGGAGAGAGACAGCGAGAACATTTCGACAGTCAAGTACCGGATCTGGTAATACGCCGACACCAAGCCCAAGTTTGTGGGCGTAACGTCCAGCTCATCCTCATCGATGGTCACGCATTTGGCGGCGGCCAAATCACCAAGGGTCGATTCAATGAGCTCCGACAAATAATCCGACAAATGCTCATGCGACGTTCCTTGCAGTCCATAGTAATTCGGGTTCTGCACAAGCCGGCGGTACATTAGCGTCCATGTCAAATAGTCCACAGCGTCTTGTTTGCTCGTGATGGTTTTGGCGGCCACTTCGCTGTTCATCGCATCGTGCAGCTGGCTGTCCAAGCGCGACTCGAGAGGCAAAGGCTCGTACAAGAACTTTTTGTAAAACTCGCGTTTGTTCCCCAAGCACATTAGGACACACTGGGCGTGGCCGGAAGAACCGGAGAGGGAGGCGCGGCCCATCATTTGCAGCACATCGGGGATTGCGTAGTCGGTGTACCGGTGCTCGCGTCCATGGTACCGCTCAGCGCCCATTATTACGACAGTGTGCGCACGTATGGCGTCCAACGTCCAGCACGATTCGCGGCTGGCTACCAGGACTTGGATGGAACCGGACACAAACAGATCAAGCACTGTTTGCCGGTCCGTTGCAGATAGCGCATCGTGCAAGTAGCCCACACCATATACGAGGAACTCGCGCAGTGCCCGGTCGCTTACGTTCTGCACGTTTTGCTCGATTTGAGCCGAATCGGCCCGCAAGAACCTTGAAGGCACGCCATCCGCTGCTGCACACGTTAGCAAATCACCTGCTACTACGCGGCACTGGCGGCGGCTCGACACAAACACAATCGCCGAGTTCTCATCTGTATCAACATCCATCGCGTCGCTTGCACGTTGCTTGGCACCCGAGTCGCTGCAGATCGCGCGGTATGTGGGCGCAACCAGCGACGCCATACGGGAAGCAAAGTGCGCAATCGTGGAGGTTTGGATATGGATCTCAAGCGGCACGGCGCGGACGGATGGATTAAAGTTGAAGACGCATGATGAGGGTGCGCCGATCCATGCAGCCACATCACGAGCGTTGGCCAAAGGTACGGAGAGCGCAACGATGCGGATCGGACGTTCGAGTTGAGCTGCCATATACCGTACACGGCTCACCACAACTTCGTATGTAGCAGCTAGTTGGTCACCCACTGCATCAGCGCCGGCGTCATCTCCGTCGGTGTTTGAGCTCCGTACACTGTCGTCGACTGCGCCCAAGCCCGCTCCTCCGGTCCAGTGCACCTCATCAGCAATAAACAGCCCAATATCGCGCACACCGTGCCGTTGACGCTGCCGCCACCTTCTGCTCAATGCGTCCCACGCAGATGGCGTGGCCAGCACAACATGCGCGTTCTCTATGCGCTTCAAATCCATATTTGTGTCGCCCGACAGCACGGCAAACGTTTTCCCGCCCTGCAAACTGCCCAGTCTGTGCCGCCAGTCACGAGCCCGTGCCCTTACTAAGGCGGCAAACGGCGCTATATATACTGCTCTGTGCCGCACATATTCTTCACCTTCTTCGTTCGCCCGTACAGCCTCGTGGGCAAAGAACCGGAGCAACGCTAATTCGGCGCACAGTGTCTTGCCACTACCTGGCGATGCAGCCACAAGCGTACTATCGTCGGTGCGGTACAACGCATGGAACGTTTGCGTCTGAATTGCGTTGAACGTGTGGAGCGAGTCCGAGTATATACGCTCAAACATTGGGTTGCGTAGCTCGGATAAAGGCAAGGGCTGCATGTCGAGAAGCTCAGTGGGCGGCAGGGTCCGAGCTGGCAACTGCAAATGCCTAAACGACACGGCCAACCGTGTTTCGGCACCAATCCACCGGTCGCTCGTCACACACACAAAACAGTGAGGCGGCAGCGGATCAGTCAGCGCACACGTAAACTCTGTCACGTGTTCAGTCCCTGAATACGCGCGCTTAAGCACAAACTGCTCGGTGTGCAGCAACTGTTCGCCGTCTGCGTCTTCGACAGTGATCCAGAACAACTCTGCGGCGCCGTGCACTGCGTCCGTCCACACGAAATCGGGAGTGAGGCGCAGCTCGACGCGCAAAAGTGAGCGTGTTAGGGGCTGGACGCTGGCACGCACGTCGAGACGAGGCACGATGTGAACAAGACGGTGGAGCGCACGGCCGGCGCGAGGCGATCCGACGAGTTCGGACAGTTCGGGCTCGGTCAGGTCCAAGTACCGCGACCACGCAAGCGGCTTGCGCTCAATGGCACGCAAAAGATCGGGCGGGCAGTCGAGTTGGCGCAACGGCGACATGGCCAGCCACATCCGGCGCTCGACCTGTTTGCACCAGCCCAACGCTCGACGTGCTGCTTGTGCCCATCCACGCCGCACACACAGCTCGAACAACGCGCGGAAAATACGGCCGGCCGATTGCGTCACATACACCATGTCTGCCGCCAACGCAAGACCAGATAATCCCAGTCGCGACACATGTGCTTGCAAAAGTACGCTGACTTTGGCCGCTGCTGTTCCAGAGTCGCGAATAGGCACCGGGACACGTTCGGACAGGCGTGCCAGTTCTACGCGTTCGTCGGCGCGGACGGGTATTAGGCGGAACTCGCTCGACAGCGCAAACACGCGCAACAAGTCAATGTCGCTGGCATCGGAACGTAGTTCTTGCTGGTACACGGCCATCGAGCCGTGGCTCACGTAGTAGTGCGCGGCCACGAGGCCCAGCTCCGTCGCCACCAATCTACCCGAACGCCGGTCATATCGAACCATCGAGCTGCGTTCCAGTTCCACCGCCGCAGCATGCGCCAACGCCGCTCGCTGCCCGTGCAGTCCTGGATCTGCGTCCAGTTCAGCCCGCTCAACGCCATACACCCGAGGACTGCGCAACATACGCACATACAAATACGTATATCCCAGCCACTCGACCGCATCATCTCGAGACCGTACACTACCTAATGCTATTTCCGCGTTGAGCGAGTCGGCCAGTCGCGCCACCAACTGCGACTCAATCGGCAATTGCTGGCTCAGCAACGACAAATAGTACCGCAACTCGCTATGCTGTGTGATAATAACACCTTCACCGTGCGTGTCAAACTGCGGGCGTCCGGCTCGGCCCAGCATCTGCAACACGTCTTGCGGCGACAATTCGGTCCATGCGCCTTTGTCGGAGCTATACACTTGCGTGCCCTTTATGATCACAGCATGAGCGGGCAGGTTGACGCCCCACGCCAGTGTTGCGGTAGACACGAGGATGCGAATATGGCCGTCGGCAAATAAGTCTTCGACCAGCTGTCGGTCCGTTCGCGCCATTCCGGCGTGATGACACGCAATACCGAACGGCAGTATGTCGGCGAGCCCGGCATCCCGAGTGGCTGCTGCCTCGTCGCGCAGTACTTCGGCTGTTGCGCTACCTGCCGTTACAAACGCCGTCGCCTCGGCAATCGCCATATCGCGCAGCCGACGTGCGGTCTTGACCGTGTCTTTACGTGAATGCACAAACACAAGCACTTGGCTGTTTGTTGCATACCGTTTGGCCTTCTCGTAACACACTTGGTCCATACGTTCCAAACGCCGCAACGGCTTCTTTTCGGTTATGCCAATAAACTCTTGTTGTAGAGGACACGGCCGGTACCGCCCGTCAAAGTAGAACACATGGTCGCGAGGTGCACGCAAAAACGTCGCCACGTCTTCGTAGTTTGGCAACGTTGCCGATAACCCAACGAGACGTACACGCTCCTGCGTTTGCTCTTGCGTGCGCAGCAGCCGACATACGAGCGCCTCGAGCACAGCACCACGTGTGTCGTGCAGCAAATGCACTTCGTCGATGATGACTAGCCGCACCAGCGACGTGTAACTGCCAACCCCGCCTTTACGTGTAACCACGTCCCATTTTTCAGGGGTCGTGACAATCAACTGCGTCTCTCCGATTTGCTGTCTTGTGAGCTGCGAGTCTCCGGTCAGTTCGGCCACTCGAAGCCCCAACGGCTGCAACCGCTGCGCAAACGCTCCGGCCATTTCGGACACTAGGGCTTTCATTGGCGCAATATACACCATCTTGAACGCATCCACGTCGATTTGCCCCGATTGTGCGTCGCGGAACTGCCCGATCGTCCGCAACATTGCTAGCGCCGCACAATTTGTTTTGCCCGCGCCGGTTGGTGCACAAACAAGCATGTTCTCATCAGAGTTGAACGCTGCTGGGTATACTCGGCTCTGTACGCGATTCATCTCTGTCACATTTTTAAACGCTGCGTGGGTCCAGGATGGAAGAGTGCTGAGCTCCACCAATGCGTCGTCTTTGCCAGGCGGCGGCAGCTTTTCGGGCGCTGGCACGCGGATTTCCTCGTAGCCCGACATTACTGTTTTGACTGCGCCTTTGGGCGGCACCCACTTTTCGTTCGTCATAAGGCGCCCGCCCTGCGCAAACGCCAGCTCCGAAAGATCAAGCTCACGTTTGGGCACAAACTCCTTAGCCCCCGCATCAGGGACCGCCGAGCTCATTGCACTTGCACTCTCTGCTTTGACCTGCACTACTGCTTCTCCGTTACGTGCAGCTATAATCCAGTCCAATCCAAGCTCACGCATCTCCTCTTTGACAATGCGCATTTGCTCCTCATCGCCTTCCGACTCGGCGCGGGCAATCCGCATGCACCACACAATCATGTCGCGGTTGCTGACCAATAACTGCACAGTTTCAAAGTGCTCGTATTCAAACAACTCGGCCAGCTCGTTCTCCACCTCGCCCAATGCTAGCTTCCGGCTCGACAAAAGACGAGTGGCCTCGCGTGTCTTCTCCTGCACAACCGTCGGCTCTGTGTAGTGCTTGCCGACTTGCCGTTGCAGCCAAAATGCATCGATGTTGCGCGCCACCAACTGCGGCTCGTCTTTCAGTGCATCTGTATCTGGCTCGTTTCGCGTGTCTGCGCCAAAACTGGTCGTTGTTGTTTGGGCTGCCGCTGCTGCTTTGGCACGCTCTTCGTTGCGCCGGTTCAGCTGCTTTGCATTTTTCTCGCCAAACCCGTGGATTACTGTGCGGTACCCGCCGGCCTCGTCGTCGCCAGCCTCTGTGCTGGCATCTGATTCAGCTGCATCCTTGCGTGCACCCATCGGCACTGCTGGACCAACCTGATCATCGTCACTGCTCTCGTCGCTGCTTTCCTCGTCAACAACGTGGGAGGTAGGCCCGCTTTCGCCGCCCAATGCCTGATCTTCATCGTCGCTGCCGCCAAAGACCACTGCAATGCCGCCCTCGTCAACGTCCATTCGCTGGTCGCCCTCGTCTTCTTCTTCCGCGCCAAAGTCAGTAATCTGCCGCGCCAACTGCACGAACCGCGAAAACTCTGCCTCGCCCACTGTTGCGCCAAACAACTGCTCGACCTGCTTTTTCTTGTCCATATCCTTAAGCTCTTCGTTCTTCAACACCCCCAGTGCTTCGTCTGCGGCCGACATGAGCACCTCAGGCGTCTGGTCGCCCAGATACACCCGCGTTTGCGCCAACACTTTGTCCCACACTTGACGCGTTTCTTGCGTGCGCGGCCTATACATTCCTTCCATATCTTCGGTCGCCGCCAAAATGTCCGTAAACCCATAGTTTGTCTGCACTTGTTGTTTGGCCCGCCGCGCGTGCTTGCGCTCTTGCGACTTTAGCTCATCGGCGTCAGTCCGGGTGGGCTTTTGTGGTGCTTCGCGTCGCACTTGTGAGCCCATGTCGCGCGGATCGATCTTGCTCCATAACGACTCGACCTCTTTGCCCCGTTCCGTGCGACGCGCTCCTTTGCGGTCTGACGGCAGTACGAGATTTGAATTGCCCGCATATTGGTAGAGCTTTTTGTGCTCCTCGGTGAACTCGTCTGACATTTCCCTCTTTTGCAAAGGCGAATATAACTATTGTGCAATTAAGAATAAATGTAGAAAAAAGTCAACCAACCAAGAAAAAAGCGCGTGGTTAAAATTTAGGTATTGATTTGAATTAAGCATGCGTAATCATTTTGGGATTATCCTGTGACCTTCTGGTTCGTATTACCTAACCCTGTCTTTGATTGCTCAAATTGTCGACTGTTATTTCTTAGAGCAAGTTAACCAAATATTGCAGAATATTTAGCCTTTAACACACTGTTTCTCATCTTGGTTCTCATAAATAGAAACTTTTGTCTTGGTTGATTACATACAGTGGCTCCATGTTTCTAATAAAAATTAAATTGGTATTTGATTCTACAATTTTAGACAACATGGGCTGTCAAATTAATGTAGTTGTTTTTGACAACATGTATTGTCAAATTGACACATCCGTTGTTGCTCAAACCTCTTTTATCCTTTTCTAACTATTTGTACGCTCTTTTATAAAATGCTTAATGTCAACAGATTCCCGTTTCTTGTCTTAAGGAGTATACTATTACATGCAGTTGCAAAACGCTTTACCTGTTCAGAAGACTGGAAGGAGCTTATTCTTTTAGTTGGAGTATGTAAACTGTGGACTAACATTCTGCGTCCAGCTGTTTTTTGTACTGCCTATATTGATTACTATTTTTATAAAGACCAAAGGGAATGGATAACAAATGTAGACTGTATTGCCATTCGGGGCTGGTTTAATAGTGTAACAATAATGAATATTCGCATTGAGTTTCCTGTTGACGGCATGTTGGTTTTGGATAAATTACATAGTATACTTCAACTGGACACGATTAATTGGAGGAGCATCAAACGACTTTCCATAGTTTTTGATTCAAGTGCTCCCAGCCGTCCAATGAATTATTCGGATAACTTGGACATGCGTATTATTGATTTTACACAAAAGCTAATTTCCAATATGCCCAAAATAATTAGTCTAAACATTTACCAGTTTCCAAAAAACAATGATTTGCAGCAATTACCCTTGTTACTTGTTAATGCTTATTCTGCGCAGTTACGGTCGCTTGATATAAGACCAATTATAAATATGCCAACTACGCATTTGGGTTCCAACTTGGCAAATTTGTCGCTGGGATTTGACGGCAACATATCTATAAATTATATAATGTCAATTTGTGCAGAGCCTCTGTGCAACCTTTGGTTACATAATGTGCCAGTGAACATTCCGTGGCACATATTTCATGGATATTCTGATCCAGGGAAACTTCGCTTTAAAAACTTACAAAAGCTATCTATTTCATACAACACTGGCAATGATAGTAACCATTCAAACACACAAATAATACCATTTGGTTCTTCAGCGGTGAGCAACATTAATATTTTTACAGACCACTCAGTTTCCACATCCAACAATGGTTACACATACAAACTGCTATTTCCAAAGCTCAGAAAATTTGAAATACATAATTGTCCAATTAATGTTAATAATTTAAATGCTGAATTTGGCCTTACACTTGATGTTTTCACGTTATCAGGAAAGTTGCAAAACATCCTAAAGTGGGTTAATATTCCGCAAAGTACTCGAAAGCTTAAAATAACAGTAATCAAGGATGAAAGAGTAACACCAACTGAAAATACAAACATGCTGAATAAAATGCTTAATGTCACTACACGCTATCAATACAGGAAAGTAGATTTAAATTATGATTCTGACAAACTCCACCTGTCGTTGGTTGTTTGGGGCAACTTAAATGAGTTGACCGTTTCTGATGTTGACATTACCGATTTAGTAACCATTTTATCTACAGCTCCTCGTTTAAAAAAATTTACGGTTCATTCTTTTGTGCTTGGTAATTACCATACAATGGACAAAGTTGAGCAACTATTCCAAAAACGTGTAGACACTCAGTTATTTGCACTTGATCTTAAAGCACTTGTTATTCATCTTGACAACGAGCATGATGAAGAAACTTCGCTGGCAGTTATATACAAATTGATGACTTACACCAAATTGCTGTCTCAAATAGCAATCCCAGAACAGTATGTGAGCCAGGTGATGAAGATTATCGATGTTCAAAAAAAATATTACCCGCACTTCTCAAAGATGCACGTTTTGAATAGCTTGTATTATTAATTCAATTTATTAAATAACATTACAATTGTTGCCTTCTGTTATGTTCCTACGCTTTAAGTGTTATATTATTTTGGCTTTTGTTAGCGTTATGTTTTCTCTTAATGGCTCTAAAAGTCAAGCAATACATGTTTTTTTACTTTTGCGGCAGCCGCGTCGCGGTCTGCTGTAATTAGGCGTAAATGACAAACTCGTATAGCTTGAACCTGCCTTTATATATAGAACAGGTCAACACATAAGCTGAAACCAACTTCACCAGCGCTCATGTGATTTAATACAGGACTAAACTTGATTTCAATATGCTTGATTTTGCAATTTTTGATGACATGGATTGGCAATCTATGCAGCTATTTTTGACAACATGTATTGTCAAATTGTCGCATTTATTTGAGTTTGAAACTCTTTATCTTTTTTTGACTATTTGTACACTCTTTTATAAAATGCTCAACCTCAACAGATTACCACTTTGTGTTTTAGAGAAAATACTATTATATTGTGTTTATAAACGGTTTGACGGTACAGAAGACTGGAAAATACATATTCCTCTAGTTGGAGTCTGTAAAAAGTGGACTAGTATTCTGCGTCCAGCTGTTTTTAGTACTGCCTATATATATTACGATATACTTGAAAATCACAGAAGATGGATGACAAATATAGATTTTATTGCTATTCGGGGTTGGTTTAATAGTGTAAAGATTATGATTATTCGCATTCGACTTCCTGTTGACTGCATGATGGTATTGGATAAATTACAAAGCATACTTCAACTAGACACACTTAATTGGACGAGCATATCACAACTAACTATAATATCTGACTACAAAGCTTTCAACTACACACGTGATTTCTTGGGCAAATTAGATTTACCAATTGTTGAATTTATTCATAAGTTGATTTCAAAAATGCCTAATATAATTGGACTTTACATTAGAATGGTTTATATAGCCGATTCTCTTCTGCAATTAATGGCATTACTTACCAGTGCCTATTCAGCGCAATTGCAAATGCTTGAAATCTATCCAATTTTAAATATGCCAACAACGCATATGGGATCCAACTTGGCATTCTTGACGCTGAGATTTAACGACAACTTATCTATAAATTATTTAATGTCTATTTTCGCAGAGCCTCTGCGTGGACTTTCTTTATTAAATGTGCCGGTAGACATTCCGTGGCACATATTCCATGGTAAATCAGATCCAGGAACACTTAACCTTAAAAGCTTACAAAAATTATTTATATCATATAACATAAAAAATAGCAATGATTATTCAAACATGCAATCAACTACAGTTGGTTTCGCAATATCAAACAACATTAATACTTCTACAAGTCATACAGTATTTGCAACCAATGAGAATTACACATACAAACTGTTATTTCCAAAGCTCAGAAAGCTTGGGATACATAATTGTCCAATTAACTTTAATTTGTTCAATGCTAAAATTGGCAGTACGCTTGATGTTTTCACATTATCAGGAAAGTTACAAAACATCTTAAAGTGGGTTACTATTTCGCAAAGTTCTAGGAAAATTATAATGATAATAAATAAAGATGAAAGAATAGCAGCAACTGATAATACAAGCATGCTAAACAAATTGCTTAAAGTCACTGCACGATGTCGTCGCAGAATATTGAATATATCTTGGATATCTACCGGATTTTACCTATCATTGGTAGTTTGGGGCAATTTAAGCATGTTGGTTATTGCTGATATTGACATTACCGATATTATAACTCTGTTATCTACAACACCGCGTTTAAAAAAATTAATTGTTCATTCTATTGTGCTTGGTGATTACAATACAATAGACAAAGTTGAGCAACTATTCCAACAACGGGTAGACACTCGACTATTTGCCCTTGATTTAAAAGCACTTGTTATTCGTTACAAGGACGACAAATACGATGAAGATATTACTCTGGCAGTTATATACAATTTAATGACTCGCGCTGAGTCGTTGTCTCAAATAAAAATTCCCGAACAGTTTGTGAGCCGGGTGATGAAGATTATTGAAGCCCAAAAAGATTATTATCCGCACTTCTCAACGATGCACGTTTTTATAAGATAATGAGTTTTATAATTATAGTAAAGTAAACAAGTTTAAAACTGTTACAACTTTAGCATCTTTTTAGTGTTTTGCAGCTGCTTTCGTGGCTGTAACTATTCTTTGTTTTTTATTTTGAGCTTTTGAGGCGCATTCACAACTTTGACCACCAACCGGCAAAACTGTTGATTATTAACAGCGTCATCCTGCCTAATTAGTTGGTCGTACAACACCCGACGACCCTACAAGCAAGTATTTAAAAAACAATTACACTTGCCCATGAGCCACAAGTGGAATCGTGCAAGCGGTCAGCTGGGCTCAACTCGCCAGAACATTAAACATGTTTGATGCCAAAACTACATCAAAGTGTGATCAACATAAATTTGAAAATCACGATCAATTTTGATTTAAACGTAAACAAATGCGATTTGTTTTCATTCATCAACTGGGCAAGAAAAATCTGCCTTCCCCTTTTTCCTCGCACGGGGGATTGTTTACAGCATTATTTTATCTTTTTATACCTGTAGTAAAAGGGGGTGCTTGCGTTGTGTTTTCTTAATTATTGCATTGCTCTTCTTCTTTACCAGCTGAAATTCGGGTTTATCTTGCGCACGGCAAAAACAATTCATATATATTATCGTAAACACAGCAACAACTCGAAGCTTTTGATCATAACAATGCTGGCAGCGGCCAGGAGCGCACAAAGAGCGCAAAACGTCGTAGCGGAAGCCAAGCCGGCTAATGGGTCGTCTGAGGCAGCGATTATGGTCGCCGTACGTGTGCGGCCATTCAGCAGCAAGGAGCAGGAGATGCTGGCAAAGCCGCCGACATCTCAGTTTGGACCCACTGCGCGCAACTTTATGAACTACTCTGAACCAGCCGACGACGCGCCAAAGGGAGCAGTGATCCGCAAAGTAGTGCATACGATAGATGAACACGTGCTTGTGTTTGACCCGCCAGACGAGAGCGACCCTGGTCGGCGGGCAACAGTCGGGGCGAGCAACAAGCGGCATAAAGACATTCGGTTTGTGTTTGACCGAGTGTATGGTGAGGAGTCTTCGCAGCGCGACTTGTACGAGGGCACGACACGGGGGCTGCTTGACTCTGTGATGACCGGGTACAACGCTACGGTGTTTGCATATGGCGCAACCGGGTGTGGCAAAACGTACACGATTAGCGGGTGTCCTGAGGACCCAGGCGTGATTTTCCTGACGATGCAAGAGCTGTTTGAGCGGGTGGCCAATGAGGACGATAAGACTGTGGAGATTACGCTGTCGTATTTAGAAGTGTACAATGAGACGATCCGTGACCTGCTTGTGGATAACCCGACGCAAGTAGTACCTCTGGCTCTGCGTGATGATGCAAAGCAGACTGTGACGGTGGTTGGGCTGAGCGAGCATGTACCAAAAGACGTTGACGAGATTATGTCGCTTATGGTGCGCGGCAACGCGAACCGCACAATGAGCCCTACAGAAGCCAACGCGGTGTCGTCACGCAGTCACGCGGTGCTGCAGGTGCACGTACGACAGAAACCACGGGCTGGTGGGCTACAGACCGATGTAACGTCGGCGACCCTGAGCATTATTGACTTGGCGGGAAGTGAGCGCGCAACAGTGACCCGCAACAACGGTGCGCGCATGCGTGAAGGTGCAAACATCAACCGGTCTCTATTGGCATTAGCAAACTGCATCAACGCTCTGTGCGACCAAAAGACCAAGCGACACATCCCGTACCGCGACTCCAAACTTACGCGGCTGCTAAAGTTTTCGCTGGGCGGTAACTGCCGCACAGTGATGATCACATGTGTGTCTCCGGCGTCCACATACTTTGAAGAGACACACAACACGCTGAAATATGCCAACCGTGCAAAGAATATCAAGACCACAGTGGCACGCAACACAAAGTCAACGCAGGTGCATTTGGCGCAGTACCAGGGAAAGATCCGGGAGCAGAGCGACGAAATCCGGCGACTGCAGCGCGAGATTGCGGCGCTCAAGAGCCGCGGCGGAGGAACTACTGGTGCAGCGAGTCGCACAAGTGCAGAGGCGGTGCAGGCCATGGCGGAGCTGCGCAAACAAACGCTGGCGGTGCAGGTAGTGCAGGACATGCGCAACAAGCTGGCAAATGCGTACGCACCGATCCGCGAGGCCACATGGGAGCATGCGTCAGCACTGGCAGTAGGCTCGTGGTACGACCGCCATGTCGAATCGCTTAAGGGCTGGCGCGAGCAGTTTGAGACTGCGTTCCAAGAGCAGCGACACTTGTTTGCTGGTTCCAACTCGGACATGGACATCGACGACGGGCCGGCCAACCAGTCGCTGGCATTCCGGCACCAAGTTGATGAGCTGCTCCGAGACCTGACACGCGAGCGCAAGACAGTAGGGCGGCATGCTGAGCATTCGGCGCAGCTGGTTGAGCGTAACTCGTACATGGCTGAACGTGCTGCGCAGGTACCGCCGTCTGTGCAGCTGACTGCTGAGCAGCGCTACCATGTTGATCAGGAGCACCGCGTATTGGATCTGTCGGCCGAGCGCAGTGCATTGCGCAGGCGTGTCGAGCTGGGTGAGCACGTGGCTAACAATCTGGGCGCCCAGAACACGCTATTGCTTCGTCTGACCGCCACCTGCTTGTGCAATCTCAAGCGCGCTATCAGCGACATCCGTACTGGCGGCGGCGCAGGCGTCGAACGTGCAGTCGAGCAGGTGTACATGCAGGCCATTGCTAGCTTCAGCGACGTCACTGGCGCTGTGAGAGCGTCGATGAAGCTTGTGCAGAACGACGGCGGTCCGGCAAAACTTCAGGTTGACGGGTCAACGCTGACTCCGCCATCGCCATATGTGCCACGCATTGGCGGCACTCGCACGCGGCCGCTTATTGAACACTCGAATGGCACAGCAACGGTAACCAATGGCAACGGTCGCAGCAATAACCCTGCAGCCATTTCAGCTGCGGTTGCAGGGACGACGCGGGCGAGGCGAGCAGTAGCTGTTCAGCAGGCGCCTGCACCGCCCTTAAATGTACCGGCTCCTGGTCGGCACATGCGAACATCGCCGCCTAAGCGCTCGCAGCCTCTGCCGGGCCGCAGCGCTGTTCGGTTCAATGGCACTATTGAAGGCGTACGCGCGCGGATTGCCGCTCGGACACAATCCAGTGTACCTGCTACCACTCGCACTGCTGTGCGCCAGCCGCTGCGCACTGCACGGCCGCCTGCATCTGGTAGCGCAGATATGGACAATACTGCGACATTACGCGGTGCAGTGACTGTGACCAGCCCAGTCGCTCGCAAGTCCACAACATTTTCGGTAGCAGAAAGCTCGTCGGTGTCGCTGCCGTCTCCGTCGACGAGTGCGTGTTCGATATCCCCAGTATCGTCGGTGGCCTCGTGGGCCAGTGCCGAGACCAGTCCGCACCATGAGCCGTTGCCGGCAGCTGCACGTCCGCTAAAGGGCATTTTAAAGCAGTCGGTGGCTACAAACGGTCTGACTCGGAGCTACAGCGGCGGATCGCCTGAGGAGACTGCGCGGGGTCCAGGCCCTGTGCGGCTGGGTAGTGCGCGCATAAAGTCGCGCCAGGCCCGTTTGCTGAGCAATCCGACTACTCGTGGCACAGGAACGCCGACCAAGCCCACCAATGTCTCTGCTCGCGAAATGTTTAAATCCGTGGGCCCCGCGCAGTCCAAGAAGCCTGTATGGCGCTAATTATATTCCTTTTTAAACTTTTCTTTGTTGTATAAAATTTTGTTGTTTTTGGCTAAAAAGGAACATTTCTGTTTTTGGTTTTATATTTCTGCAATATTTCCTTTTCTCTGCTGGCCATAACAAGGAAATCGTCGTCCAGTTCATGGTCGTAGCCCATCAAGTGGCACAGCCCGTGTGTGAACAGAACTGGAAGATGTGCAGGCAGCGATTCGTTGTTGGCCCGACAATGGTGAACAATGTACGGCGTGGCCAGGAACATGTCACCCAGGTTTTTATCGTCATCGGTCGTGGCGTGGCCTCGAAAGTCTTCAGGTGTCTTTGTGTGGTGAAAAGGGAAAGAGAGAATGTCGGTTGGCTTGTCCTTCAGGCGGTACTGGTGATTGAGCTGTTGAATCCGGTGGTTGTCAACAAAGTGCACTCCCACGTCCCAGCCAGCATAGCCACTGCAGTCCAGAAGCGCAACAATCTGTCGACGGATACAACGCATTGGGAGCCATACTGCCCGTTGCTGGTTGGCTACGAGTACCATACAAATTGATCGAGCTAGAGGTTCTAATAGATAAAATACACATATCCTATAATGTGGCTGATCGGTTGGGGAGATGGGCTGGAGCTAAAGAACAAAAGTGCAGTTGCGTAATTTTGGGTCTGTGCAGCCCACTGCCACTATACCGATTCTGTATACATTTCAATTGAGAAATGCAGCAGGGTGGCGGGGCCAGAGAGTGGCTCATTTCACAGGAGAGCCCAAAACAACACGCCATCGGTTGCTAAATCTCAAACCATCGCCCCCTTTTTTGGCCGGGTTCATTAAACTTACTCCCTCGATCATTGGCATGTATTCTCGCAAAATGATAGAAAAACAATTATTAAGCAAACAGGGACACTAGAAAAACATGTTGCTAAGATACAGTATAACAGGGAAGAATACGAAACTAATAAAAAAGAGGAATGTCAAAACCGCGCGTAAATAATAAACAGCCACCACATCAGACGTTTGGAAAAGCGGACAAGGAAGATAATCTCGGATCCGGGCGAGAAAGAATGGGCGGATTTTTCCCAAGCTCAATATTCCAAGCGTCTACAAGCCATTATTTTCTTTAGTTGCCGTCTTCGGTCTTTCCATCTTCAATGTGGTTTGCAGAAAATTTGCGCGCCAGCGACGGATTGGGGAGGGTGAATATGCTGTTGTCGGTGGTAATCAAGTCCGATGCTGCAATGTACCATGCAATGAATGCAGTAAACATGCCCATGTATCCGCCAGCCTTGGTTACGTTGGGCGTGCCCGTCCAGTCGCCCGCGCACAGCAAAATGAATGTGATGTCAAGGAACGCAAACAGCAGGCACAGGCCCAGGTTTGAGCGCAGCGTGGCCAAGAAGAAGATGAACGTCATGATCACCCAGCCGAGCAAGAATATGCCCAGCCCGTGTGCCTTGGCCGTGCCGCCAGCTTCTGTCAGTGTTGGCAGCACTTCGAATCCGGGTGTGATGATGACGGCGTACGACATCCAGAATCCACCGTACGACGAGAAGGCAGTTGCTCCAAACGTGTTGTTTTGCGCAAACTCCCACATGCCGGCTAGCAGCTGGCACAGACCGCCGTAGAAGAACGCCAGGCCTAGCACAATTGAAGTGGGCGTGCCAAACGGCTGTCCTATGGCGCCGTTGTGCAGCGAGAGTACAAACGTCGTTAGGGCAAAGGACGAGAGCCCTAGAGGTCCTGGATTGGCAAGCTTGCGAAACTGTGTCATTTTATTAGCTTCAGGCGATTATTATAGTTTCCTAGTAACTAGAGTATAGAGTATAGAGTAATCAGAAGAAATAGAAAGGCTAAAGGAAAAATGTGGCCTGTTTAGTTTACTTGATATTTGACAGAAGATGAGGTTTTGGTAAACAAGGGGCCGCTCGGCAGGGGATCACTTTATATACCCCGAATGCTTACCCCTCCAGCCTACTGCATCCTAGCAAGCACAAAGGCTAGCGTAGCGTGGGTACAACAATCGCCGCTGGCGCCCTTGTTCTCGAGACAAGAGCAAAAATCGCAAGCACGGCGTACATTTTTCGCACAGAGCGCTGCCCTGGCATTGGCCACGCGCACAGCCCACTGCCCAAAACAGTAACAAATGTATTTACACGTCAATCGCTATTCGCTCATCCTTGATAGGCTTCCCAGCACAAACCAGTATTACTGGGTTGTCTGGGGAGTCAAGTGGCGGGTACTAAACCGCCCCTTTTTCTAATTCAGCTACACGTACAATCGACGATCTCAGCTACAGAGCTGGTAAGTTCTGTAGCTTGAACCTTTGTAAATAAAGCAACGATATAGTGCATCTACCCGACACAAGACGATGGCGCCACACTTTATTTTTCACCGATTACAACAGAAATCGAGCATTTTGTCTGCTCGGACCAACGGAAAAGTCCGTCCTGCCAATCAGACTGGAAATACGGAAAAGCGGCATCCTGAAAAATTACGAGGGCGTGTGCGCGAATTGGCCACTTTTTGTCCACATGACCGTCGACAAGCGTTAAGGCAAATCCCGCGATTTTATTTCTTGTTCGAGACATGGGGTCTGGGGCTCACGATCTCGCTATTGTTTCTTGAGATTCCCAAATGCTGAAAGGACGCGTGCACATTGCCGAGTTTCACTCGTGTATGAGTGCCATTGCATTATCTATCGCCTCTCTGGTTGGTTCCCGCCAATAAAAATAAATATCTTGTGGCTTTTTTTGAAAAGGTGGTCCATGTGCTCATATTCTTTTGTGCGTTTCGTGACCTGTGCCAAAAAACATCACGAGTAGATCGGTTTATCCTTGAAACTATACAAACCATTTTCAGATTTGTGCACCTGACATACCTCTCTCTTTGTTGCACCAAAAAGCATACGATTATGCGTGCTGCGCGTTAATGCCTTTGCATTCAGCTTGCGCAAATCAAAATAAAAAAATAGATTGGTGGTCGGCCGACACAAGATAGAAAACAGAATGTCGACAATAGTTTGCAGTGGCATTTTTGGTTTATTGATAGATTGTCACATATTTTACTGACTGTAAGATAATGCGCGCGCATAGATATAATTGCAATCCCTGTGCCAGTATTGACGCATTCGGAGTTGCCTGCGTCAAGCTATTATATTCCCGCGAATGTAGACTATGCCGCCAGATAACAGAATGTGCGGACTTTTTAGCGTTCCCATGACTGCTGGTCAGAGATAAGCACAAAGGAAATAATGGCGCAGCCTCCTTTCCTTGATTAGCCGAAAACTAAATCTAATAACTCATAGCTGACAAGTAAAAAAAATAAAAGGTGTAAAAGCGTTTATATATTCAAATTCCGAAAATGGAAAAAGACTAGAGAACCACGCAGCTGGTACACGGTCCATGCTTTGCGGTGTTCCAGATCTAGATTTCCAATATCTCGTTTGTTGCAAGTCTGAGCTTGAACTCTATCTCCGCAAGAAAACAAGGGTCATGAATTGAGAAAGGCAACTTTTGCGGAATTCCCCTGCGATGTTCCCGCAAGATCGTGATCGCAAGCTTCTTTTTTAACTCTTAAAGTTGCGGTCTTTATTTTTGTGGTCGGCCTATTAAAGAGCGCAGTTGGAGGGGAGAGCTAAGAGTACAAACCACGAAATAGTAGGCGCCAGTAAATGCAAATTTTTAAATAAAGGATATGAATACATGGCCTACCGCACGATGGCCGAAACAAACTCTTCTATGGGTCTAATAAACCATATCTTGGGTGGAATGCCAGTCAGAAACCCCAGATGTCCACCATGCGGCACCAGTGCCAGGGCAATGTTGGGGTTTGTCATAAACTTGTCGATAGGAATGCCTCGCGGCGGCGTAATCCTATCATCCAACGAGTTAATGGCCAGAAACGGCACCTCAATATTGTCCACATGGTTGACGCTGCTCGACTGTTCATAGTACTCGTTTACATCGCGATACCCGCCAATTTTGACCATCAAGTGCTCTTCCAGCTCCAGCAACCGGGTCGCGCCATGTATTTGCTCCACGTTCAAGTTCCATTTCGGATCCACTTGCAAGTGGCTAGCTCGCTTAATCGCCCGCATCAGCGTGCCCATTACCGCCGGCTGGAACACATGGTTGTTCAGCATGTTGCTCTCGTTGATAGCCGCACTCGACACTTTAATGTCAAACGGACAACAAACAGCTACCGCGCACTGCAGCGCACACATGGTGCCCTCCTCGCCAATGTATTTGGTCAGGATATTGGCGCCCATTGAGAAGCCGATCCCGACAATTTTGCTACACGGGTTTGCCGCACACACGTGCTTGACGGTCGCGCGAAAGTCGTCGGTGAATCCAGAGTCGTACGGTCGTGGCGACGTAATCGGGGTGCGTGCTGTGCCGCGGTGGTTAAACACAGCAACTCGAAATGCTGCCGTCGAGCAAGCCAGTGACTTTGTCAGCGCGCGAATGTGGTGTTCTTGGGATGATCCGCCTACGCCAGACATGATTAGCGCAATAGGACCCGAGTTGTCGTCATTGGATTCCGCGCCCGCGCAGTCGTACCAGTCTAGCGAGATGGTCCCGCCGTCTTTCATTACCAGCAGTTCCCGCACATACTCGATATCGCTCGTCTGGTCCCGCCGCCGAACGCGTAATGTCGCGTATATGGTTTGCAGCAGACCAGTAGCCAGGTACGGAGTGGGCACCATGTACGCCAGCTGTGGGTCTGTCAGCGACACACAGTCCTTGTGTAGTATGTCAAACAGCGTCACCACTCCCTCTGCTTCTGTTTGCCGCACGATGCCTGAAGTCTTTGCTCCTGCCGACAGCACGTTTATCCGGCATCCGTCCATAAACCGTTTCAGACCAAAGTACCCAAGCAATCCAAGCGCAACCATGCTTATTGTTGTGCTGGGATAGAAACCGTCCAGCATTTTTAGTAGCACAAGAATCACAAAATAGTCAAGAATATAGAAATAAAAATAAAGTGTAGAAAGGATAACGGGCAAAAAAGTACTCCACAGTCACCAAAAGGGTGCAATAGTTGGATATTCAAATAGTGCAAACTCGTGGCTATGCAGTAACAGAGGTAGTCCAAAGTGCCTTTTAATTTCAGTGGTAGAAAAAAGTAAAAATACGACCTTGACCCAAAACTCCACAACCCCGCGTTTTTGATTGCAAGATTGGTGATCTCACTAATAAATTACATTTTTTGTAGTAAGCGTTGCTTTGCACAATTTGTTGAAAACCTGTCTCTGAACTTTCTAAAATTTGAAATTGTTGTTTATTATTTCGCTTATAAAGACAAATGGCCTCAATCAACTTGTTTGATTCACCGAACAACGGTGAACAACCAACCAAGGAGCAAATAATCCATGCGATCCAAGTCAAGGCGACATTATCTGCCGTCGATGATATGATAACCAACATCAACAAGTGCTGCTTCAAACTGTGTGTACCCAACCCAGGTGCATCGTTCACCAGATCAGAAGAGGCGTCGCTGGAACGGTGCACTGATAAGTACATGGCTGCCTGGGACCTCTCCGCGCGCACATTTGGTGAACATATACGCAAGCAAAACTCTTGAATATAATACACAAAACCATTCGAGTGTTTTTACAAAATAAAAGTGATAAAGCGCATGTTAGTCTGGTCGCCTCACGTATGGCGAGTTGTAAGCACTGCGTAGGGAGTTGTTGGGCGGTGAGGTATTGTGTCTCTTTTGCGATCGGCCCAAGAGCCTTTGTGCTGCTGGCGATAGCACGTCTGTCTTTCTGTAGCTCTTTCGTGGTGTTGATGGCCGGCTGGCTAAGCGTAGACCCGTCTGTTCACGCAAAGTCTGGGGCGCAATTGCAAACCCCCGCTGGCGTCTCTCTGGCGTGTTCACCATCTTGTATCCGTTGATCTCTGGCGTCCTGTAGCCAGCCGTAGTCACATCTGAAAACACCGACTCTGCATCGTCCATGTCGACTGGTTCTGACAACCGCGTGTTCCTATGTATAATTTGCTTGCGCTCACCCGCCAGTTGCTTTGGCGCAATTCCGTTTGGCGTATACATTAGCGTGTTGCGTCGCGTGTCTTTGCTTGTCCCTGCCGTTAACCGCCTATTTGCATTAAAAGTAGCGTCATATGTTGATTGCCGCCGCTCGTTCTCTCCTTTGAGAAGTTTGCTAAAGCTTGCGTTGTCTTCGCTTGTGTGTGTGCGTAAAAACTCATCTAACGACTGCTTTGTTTCAGACTTGGATACATTGTCAGTAAGAAAGTCATCAAAACATGTCTCTTGGTTCTCAGCTCGCAGTTGTCGCAGCTCTGGAAAGAAATCTCGCTCAACTATCGCGTCTATCGATGCTCGAAACTCGTCTTCTTCCAAAATTGTTGCTGCGCGTCCTTGTTTCTTTTTTGCACTATCACGTCCTGGGGTTTGTCGTAGCGCCATTATTACAACAATGTGTTTCGTAAAATAAGTCAGTTAAATATATAACAAACCAAGCTTTATTTAACGTTTAATCATGTTCATTGAAAGTCACAACTTTAAAGCTAGCCAGTTATGAGTAGCACGTGAACTCGTCTATTAGCCAGAAAAGTGGCCAGAGAATTGTGCCTCTTGCATATTCCACATGCTCCGGTACACGCCATTATCCTGCAACAACTGGGTGTGCGAACCTTGTTCGACGACCTGGCCGTCCTTGAGTACAAAAATAACGTCAGCATCCATAATTGTGCGCAGTCGGTGCGCAATAAAAATGGCTGTGCACTTTTGCTCGTCAAGGACTTTACGGATGTTGGTCAGAATTGACTGCTCCGTAGAAACATCGAGTGCAGATGTGCCTTCGTCAAAGAACAAGATCGGTGGCCGCTTTAGCAGTGCGCGGGCCAGCGCAATCCGTTGCTTTTCGCCACCCGAGATCATCAATCCGCGCTCGCCGACCTGAGTATCATAGCCCTGTGGCCATTGCTCGATAGTTTCATGGATGTTGGCCTGCTTTGCTGCCTCGTAGACCTCTTCTGGAGTCGCAGTGACGCGGCCATAAAGGATGTTTTCGTAAATGGTTGCATTGAACAGCGGCATGTCCTGGGGCACCACACCAATCGACTGCCGCAGTGATTCAAGCTGCAATTGGTCGAGTTGTTGCCCGTCAATCTCAATGCTACCACTAGACGGATCGTAGAACCGGAATATGAGCCGCAGAATTGTTGATTTGCCGCATCCGCTTGGACCAACAAACGCGACCCGAGCACCTGGCGGAATCTCAAAGCTCATATTGCGCAGAATAGAGCGATCCTTGGTGTACCCGAATTCAACGTTGTTAAAGCGGATTGAGCCACCGCTCAGCGCCAGCGGACGAGCATTGGGCGCATCAGCAATTGCTGGCGTGGTCTTTTCGAGGTTAAACAGCGTGTCCATGTCAATGACAGCTTGGTTCATCTCGCGATACACGCTGCCAAGAAAGTTTAGCGGCAGTGACAGCTGGAACACTAGACCGTTGACCATCACGATATCGCCCACGCTCATTGACCCCGATGCAACGCCCTGCGCTGCCATGTACATCATAATTGCCAGCGACGTGCTGAAAATGGTATTTTGGCCGGCATTCAAAATCGCCAGACTGTCGGCTGTCTTTAGCGCAGCTTTCTGGTACTTTGCTAGTGCTTGATCATACATTTGCGCCTGGTACTTTTCCGCATTAAAGTACTTTACCGACTCGTAGTTGATTAGCGAGTCTACGGCAACTGTTGCAGCTCGGTTATCGGCCATGTTCATGTCTCTACGGAACCGCGTGCGCCATTGCGTGACCGCCAACGTAAAAACAACGTACACTGACATGGTTCCCACAGTCACAATCGCATACTCGGGGCCAAACTTGTGAGCCAAAATCCCTGCCACAATACCGATTTCGAGTAGCGTAGGCACCATGTGCACGACCATGGACGAGAGAATAAAGCTGATTCCCTTTGTACCGCGATCAATGGCACGTGTAAGCCCGCCGGTCTCGCGCGAAAGATGGAAGCGGATATCCAGATCCAGCAAATGCTTGTACACGTTTAGCGCCAGATTGCGGATGGCGTTTTGCTGCACATTGGCGAATATGGCATTGCGAATTTCCTGGAATGCCGCAGAGCCCAGGCGCGCTGCGCCGTAGCCAACCAGCATTGCAGTTGCCACGGTACTTAGCGTGCCGCCCGTTGCTGCCAGGTCGATGTTTAGTGTGTCGACAATGTCCTTGAAAATAATGGGCACTTGTACGTTCAGCAACTTGCTTCCCAGCATCAGCACCAGCGCAGCGATTACGCGCGACTTGGTGGCCCAGTCACCCGCCGGCCATACGTATTTGAACATACTGAGCAGAACTTTGAGCCCCGATTTGCTCATCGCTCCCCTGCTCCGCTTTGCCACGGTTACACCAGTCTTTTCTTGCTCCTTTTTGGGCACGGTTGGCGGCAAGCTGGGCTTTGTGCTGTAGGCTCGGAGCTCCCGCAAGCACGCCATATGTGGTTCATATTTCGCCGTTTGACCCAGCCGATACGCTCCAGTCTAGCTGACAAATTACCAGTTAGCACTAATGACTGACTACTGCGTAGTAATCCCCTCCCTACCATCTGAGCAATTAACAGAGTAAAGCGACGTTACCATTATTCGCAGTTTGTGTGCACTACGCAGCGGGGTAGCGCGAACAGCGCCTACGACAGAGGCCACGGCTGTCTTTGGAGGACGCACTTTTAGCATCTCAAGTTTAAACGGATAACAGATAAAGGAAACAATACAAGTCACTTGGCGTAAGACAGAAGAAAAGAAAGAGGGTATTATAGAAAATCGCAGCGTGCTGACGTTATCAGATAAAGAAAATAACGCAAGTCGCTTAGCGTAAGAACAGAAGAAAAGAAAAAGGATGCTGCAGAAAGTTGCAGCGTGCTGACGTTATCAGATAAAGAAAATAGCTCAAGTCGCTGGGCGTAAGACAGAAGAAAAGAAAAGGACATTACAGAAAATCGTAGGATGCCGACGTTAGCCGATGATCACACCGAGCTGAGCCGCAGATCAATATTTAATGTGTTTTAGAAAGTTTAAAAGGGAATTTTAGAAAAGAGCATTTCTTCAAGGAAGCGCATCAGCGTAACGCTTGCCCAGGAAGGCCATCTCGCCACCGTAGGAGGCACGGTCAAGCACGACAAAGCCGTCGACAAGGCCGCTCATGCTGTTGCCCTTGGCGCTACCGATGGTGCTCAACGGAGCAGTGACAAGCATGGTCGAGTTTGCCAGCACGTCCCAGCGCGGATTGTAGTATTGGACGGTAGCAACTCTGCGCATGTTGAAGAAGACGGTGGTCTGCTGGGTATCGGCCGAGAACGCAAGATGCGACCACTGGCCCGGAGGCAGAATGACCTGTGTGTTGTACTGGTTGCCGTCCTGCTCGAATATGACAGTTGGCGAAGTGTTGTTGCTGATCAGCACGCGGCCGTCCTCAGACTCAAGGATGACGGCGTTGGGCTGCTGGTCGCCGCTGGGCTTGATCCACATGGCGACGGCGTACGGGTAGCTGATGGCATCGACAGGCGTCGAGATGTACGAATCGGGCGTCAGCTGGGCGGCGCGGCCGTGGCCCTCGCCAGCCTCAACAATAGTAGCGCCGTTCTGCAGCTTGGCGTCGTAGGCGTTGCCTGATGCGTCAGTCACGCCGTTCTCAAAGTCGTAGCTCATGACGAACTGGCCCTTGGTCTGGGGACGGCGACGCAGAGTGATGCCCGGGATGTTCTCGCGCAGCTTCTTGGCCAGCGGCGCCCACTTGTCGTACGAGATGTGGTCAGAGTTCTTGGCACCCGCCCACAGCTTCTCGCCGAACACGTCAAGAGCGCGCGACACGCGGTCAAACAGCTCGACGCGCGTAACCGACTCGGACAAAAAGTCGTTCCAGTTACCCAGTCCACCGCCGGTCAGCAGAGGCTCGTTCGGGCTGAGGTTACGGCTCGTGTTGGTCTTGTCAAAGATGTCAAACACCCACGGCTCCCACAGATTATAGATCTTGCGCGAGTCGATAAAGTCCTCGTACGAGAGCGTGCGCGGCACAAGGTACGAGTCAGGCGCGTTCAGGTTGCTCACCTTGTGGCCGCGCTTGACAAGATCGACCGGCGACGAGTACGTCCAGTCCCAATGGTCCGTGTGGATGTTCTGGTTGATCTCGATTGAGCCCTGAAGACGAACATCAGAGCCCCACATGCGGATCGAGCGGTTAAAGTTGGTCGCAAAGTAGTCGTGCATCGAGTTGATGAACTTGCGCGCCAAGTCTCCCTTGGTCGGGTCGTACTCATCAGCGCCGATCGACACTTCGCGCGAGTCAAACCAGTCGATAAACTCGGTCCACAGACCCTCCAGGAACGGCTGCACCTCGGGGTTGCCCAGATCGAGCCAGTCACCACGCGCAGTGTCGTTTTGGATAGACCAGTTGGGGTGGAACTTTGTGAAGCACAGCGAGTGCGCCGGCGTGTCAATCTCGGGGATCAGATCGAGACCACGAGCCTTGATAAAGTCCTGGAACTCGCGCATGTCCTGTTTCGTGTATGACGTGTCGTTGCTCGCGTACATCGAGTACTCTGGGTTCTCAGTGCGCAGACGGAATCCAGCGTACTTTGTCTGCCAGTCGGGCATAAGGCTCTTGACCTGCATGCCCGGGTTGTCGTTGTAGTGGTGGTGCAGCGTGTTGAACTTGTAGAACGACGAAAGCGTCGCGTACTCGTGCAGATCGCTCATCGGAATCGGCTTGCGCGCAATGTCCTGCATAAACTTGCGCTCGCTGTAGTTCGGGAAGTCGCGCGCATGACCGTGCGGCAGCGCGTAGCCGCGCTCGTCAGCCAGAATCAACATCTGCAGGACCGACCGCGTGCCCCAGAACGCACCACGAGAGGTGACACCCTGGATCGAGATACCCTTCCTGGTGATGTCCAGCAGGTAACCCTCGTTGTTCAGCTCCGGATCGGTGCTGTCGGCGCCCAGCGTAAGGAAAATGTCGTTGGCACCGTATGTGCTCGAGACTACCACCTCGACATTGACGCCAGTGACCTCGCTGATATCAGCTTGGAAGCTTGCCGCGTACTGCTTCAGGTTCGACGGGTTACGCATGAATGTGCTGTCGGCATCCAGAGCACCACCGTTGGCAAACGAAGGATCGACGACGATGCGCGTGTTTGCGTTAAGCTTCCAGTTTCCGCTGCCGCCGTCCCACTCTTGTAGACTGGGAATGACGAACGGGGTAGGGTTGACATGGCACTTTTTGGTTCCCGTAGGCTGCGAGGAAGTCAACTGTGTAGTCGAAGGAAGAGGATTGGCGCTGACGCTTACAACGCTAACAGCAGCAAGAGCCGCAAGGAAGGTAATACCGACACGTCTCATTCTTGGAACCTTTTATATAGAAATTACGCAGGAAAAGACTTGAGGGAGTAAAGGCGGGAGATTACAAATATTAGTCGTTAACTTTGGATAATATATAATAAACAGCCAGAATTTAGGGAGGGACCGAACTACCTGTCTTTTATACTCTGCAATTGCGCCTCATGGAGGCGCTGATAGTAGTTCGGGTCAAGTAGGAGAACTCGTACATTCCGCAAGCCATTATCCATATCCGATGGCTGTTATCATGGGTGGGACGTGCGGCTTCCTATCGGAGCGAAATGTACATGTGGGAACCTTTTTCTCTGCGCATCCCACCATGTGCGGTGATAGTGCCAATTACAGCCCGCCTTCTAATTACAAAATGGAAATCGCGATGCGCAATGGAAGACGATCACTTGAAATACTAACACGTGCCTCCTCATAAACGGTCATTTTGTAGGACGATTTACCTTTCATAGCGGAACTCAGTTCAGGGGATTTTCGCCAGTCGAACGTTCTACGGGCGAATTGTCGGAGGTGGGGGTAATTATTGCATTCCTGCTCATGTGACCACACGCAACAGCATCATCATGCTTAATCTATTGAATGTGTGAAACAACAACCTGTCGCTGAGTAAAAAAATCATTATTGAGATTTTCTGCTGCTCGTACCGCGGCTAGACCAATTTGTCCCCATTCACTGTGCGCAGATTGCCGAATTATGCGCCGAAATATGTTTGGGCGAATCTCCATACAACATTCACACCTGTCTTGTCAAGTACTCGGTTATCGGCGCCCGATGGATCGCTTATTGCGTCCGACCGCACGGTATTAATGTTGGAAAGCAACACCAATAGCGCGTCGCGGAACTGTGCTGACTCTCGCGCGCTGCTCAGCTTGGCCAATGTGTGTCAGTCACCTAAAAATATGGACAGCTTTGCGTAAACGATGCGTTCTTCCATGGTCCCCGTTTGGAACTCGGTCAGCTTGTGAATCATCGAGTATACGCCAACCTTTTCGGAAAAGTTCTACGCTGCTGCGCAAACTACGAGCAGAAGGAATGCGAATAGGCCGCTCCTCATTGTTGAATTGTATTTGCTAGTATTGAGCTAAAAAAAATAATAGCGGGTCGTTCATTGTGAACAGGCAAATGCATGGCTATTAAGGCAATATTTGAGTAATGGCCGATTTATACTGATTAGCATATAATTTGTTTATACGAACTGGCTAAAACATTCGCGCAACTGGTAGCTCCCACACATTCATTCTCAAATATATTAGCTGTGTGAATGCAATCTAAAAGAGTCGCTTGGTCATATTAAAATGTTGGTAGGCAAATGGTACGACGACGATAGATCACTGACCGCCACTTTTTATTTACAATACACCAATGATTACAGACATTAAACGGTTATGCACTAATTACGAGAAATGTTTGATAAAGTTTGGAAAGCAAGAGCAGCAACATATAAAACCACCGAAATATCTCTCAGCCAAAAGACGAGAGTTAAATTTACTATTTTTTTTGCTATAAATATGAGGACGGCTGCAGTTTTGATTTTAGCTTTTACAGGCATTGCGCTGGCAAGCAAGGCATCGTCTGTGGCTCCTCGGTCAACACACAGCCCCAAGCAAACAGACGACGCAAACAACGTAGACCTCCACCCTTGCCTCAAACACACCTGCGAAAAAGATGAAACGTGCTCTGAAATTTTTATAAAGTGTTATACCACTCCGTGCAATCCACTGCCAGTTTGCATTCAGCCCGGAAAGGCTGATGATTAGTGCATAGCCGCCAATCAAATCAAGACTTATCGTCAGCTTCTTGGGTCATAATTTTTATCGCGGTTAATCGCTATTCTTTTTTTTGCTTTGCTTGAATTGACTTTTTCATATTCTTTATTAAACCTTATTATTCACAACCATGCTGTCTACAGCGGCGTTCCAGGCATGTGCTCGCTCAAGCACTCGTGCGGCATTCTTTGTTCAGCCACGCATTTGCACTGGCGCACTTGGAAGTGCAGTGCGCGTGGCCGGCATCCATACATCAAATGTACGTAATAACGGCGGTCATATTAGCCCGCTCAAAGCGTTTGCCGATTCGGTTAGACGGCAGGTTAAGGAGAACGAGGAGCTGCAAAGTAACATGAAGCTTCTGGGCGACCGCGGCAACAAGATCTCGGACTCTGCTGCGATGAAAAAGACAAAAGAGGCGGCTTCGGTGGGATCAGAAGCGCTGCGCAAGACGGCCAAGGTGGTGGGCAGTGCGATGGGCGAGGGATACAAAGCAGTGTCGGAGAACCCAGTCACCAAAGCCACGGGCACAGCAGCCAAGGCGACGGCCAAGGTCATTGGAACGGCAGCATCGGCGGCCACAGCACCGATCCGCAACACCGACACGTACAAGGCAGTGGAGAAGGGCGTGAAAGGCTATGTGGACGAGGCGTCGCTGCAATACGGCGGGTACCGCGACAAAGAGCAGCGCATGCGGTCGCGCATTATGAGCCGCGCGAACAAGGCGCGTACGTTTGCCGAGTACCAGCGCACGCGGGCCATCAAAGCGGACGAGAACGCCGGCGAGGGCGTCGTGCTGCACAAGGACGCAAAGTGGAAGGAGAGCTGGGACAGCTTCAAGGCCAACAACAGTGTGATGCAGGGCATTTTCCAGGCGCGCAAAAACTACACCGAGAGCGAGAACCCGATAATCGAAGCAACTCGTTCGGTCACAGACAAGGTGCGCGGCGTGTTTGGATTTTTCTTCAACGAGACAGAGTCTGCGTCGGCGCTGCGGCAGATCCGCGACACGATTGATCCGGGATTCAGTCTCGACGCGTTTGTGCGCGAGTGCCGCGAGTTTATCATTCCCGAAATTCTGGACGCGTATTTGCACAGCGATGCGGCGACACTTAAAGTGTGGTGCTCAGAGGCGTCGTACAATGTGTTGACGGCGATTTTCACTGCGCAGATTCAGCAAGGCGTGGTTAGCGACTGCAAGATTTTGGATATGCGGCATGTGGATTTCCACTCGGCTCGGATGCTTGAAAACGACGTGCCGGTTATTGTCATTACGTTCCAGACGCAGGAAAACAATGTTTTCCGCGACAAAAAGACGGGCGAGGTGGTACAAGGATCTGAGGATGTTATTGAGGCCTGTCACTATGTGTCGATCTTTACAAAGGTCCCTGAGAACGCGGATGATCCGGTTACAAATGGCTGGAAGATGATTGATCTTGCCAAGCAGTCGTCACGGTCGACATGGTAAAAGTGCGGTAGTTATAGAATGTGTCTTGTTTTGTTTATAAATCTGGGCATTTATTTGAGTGTTTTTTTAGTGATTCGGCATTTTGTTTGGTGTATGGTGTTATCGCTTAATATGGTATTTTTAATACTAAAGTCGTATAGTGTGTAATTCCAGCATACTGAAAATGCACTTGGCACTGCCTAGACTTGTCTGTGGTGGGATGGCCATAATAAGTCTGATTCTACAAATATGCTGATTTTGCAGTAATAATTACAATTGATAAATGTCTCAAATGTTTCTGTAGCTTTAAAAATATATCAGCTTCTAGGAAATGACTGGTTCAAGTGATAAAACACAACAACCAAAGCGTCGGTTCCACATTCCAACTGCCGAGGAACTGGAAAAGCGGCGGGTGGAAGCTGAACAGCTTTTATCAAACACGAATATACAGATTGATATGTCAACCTCAATTCTTAAGCCGCAGCATCCAGTTGACAATACGCCGTCTGAACCCACCAGCAATGGTACAAACGGTGCACAGCCAACCACCACAACTGCAACTGTGGCATCGCCAACACCAACCAGAGCACCATTAACACCTACCAAACAAGCACGTGCTTATACGCAAATGGTTCAAGCGAACGAGCTGCAACGAGGCAACCCACTTTTATCAAGCATCCGCAACGTGCGATGGACCTACAGCAACACAATAATCCCCGACTTTGAAGTTGGCCGCTCGTCGTGTATCCTGTACTTGAGTATTAAATACCATCGGTTACATCCCGAGTACATCAGCCAGCGGATCGAAGCCCTCGGACGCAGCTACACCACTCGAGTACTGCTTGTGTATATGGACACGGATGACTCCAAAGTGCCGTTGCGCGAGATCAATAGGGTTGCGCTGTTGGGCGATATGACTTTGCTGTTGGCGTGGTCGTTGGATGAGGCTGGACGGTATGTGGAGACGTTGAAGGCGTATGAGCATAAACAGCCAGATATTATTCGTGAACGTGTGGAGGACACGTATGTGGGTCGGTTGAACAGTTTTTTGACCTCTATAAGATCGGTCAACAAAACAGATGTGCTTACGCTTGCGTCCAACTTCAAGTCAATGGACAAAGTAGCTTGTGCAACTGTGGAGGAGCTGGCCATGTGCCCAGGGATCGGTGAGCTAAAAGCACAAAGAATATACAAAGCATTTAACGATCCATTCGTGTTACCATTAAACGAATAATCTTTTTTAAAATATACAAGAGTTTTCTATTGACCAAAGTCGTTGTTGCGGACAAGTTCAGCGAAATACCCGTTTTGGCGAGCAAGCTCGTCAGGCGGCCCAATTTCAACAATCTCGCCCTTGTGCATAACGACGATGCGGTCGCTGTTCATGACCGTTTCCAAGCGATGCGCAATGGTCAAAATAGTGCACTCGCTAAACTTTTCGCGAATCAGGCGCTGGATATCCTGGTCGGTGTCCAAATCCACTTCAGCAGTAGCCTCGTCCAGCACAATAACCTGGCGCTTGCGCATAAGCAAACGACACAAGCTAAACATCTGCTGTTGGCCGCTGCTCAGCGTTCCGGTGCTGCTGCGCACGCTGCGGTCAAGCTTGTGCGGATGCACGCGGACCCGCCGTGACCGTTGCGCTGGCATTTCGTCCAGCATGTACAATACTATGCGCTTGAATATGCCGGCACGCTGCCATGCTCGTTTCTGGTTCCGGTAGCTGTTGGGATCATCGTCATCGTCGTCCGAGTCATCGTCACTATCCACGTCCGGGTCTGCGGGCTTTTCGTTGCGAGTAGAGACAATGCCTGCCACGTTGCACTCAATCATTGCCGCCCACATGTCTTCAATAGTAAACTGACGCAGTGGGTCCAGGTTCTCGCGCAATGATCCGGAAAACAACGTTGATTCTTGCGGAATGATGCCGAGTCGTGGACGCTGCTCAGTAACGTTCAGTGTATGAATGTCGATATCGTCGATAGTAATTGAGCCACTTGTGTTAAGGTCGTTGAGACGAAACAGCGACTTGGCCAGCGTCGACTTTCCTGCACCCGTACGACCAACAATGCCAATTTTCTCGCCCGGTCGAATCTCCAGGTTAATCTTGCGAAGAGCAAACGGCAAATCTTCACGATACTGCATGGAAAAGTCCTTGAACACGATCTCACCTCGAGTCGGCCACACTTTTGGAGGCACCTCGCTCTCTGTAGATTCAGGAACAATGCCCGCATACCGACGAAACACGTTGACGTTATCCGACAGCATACGCACTTTAGAAGGAAACGTCATAAGACGGTCGATATCGCTGACCAGCTTGTTTGCCATTTGCGAAAAGTGCAGATACTCGCCAGCAGAGATTTTCGAGTGACCCACATGGAACTGCAACAGCAACATCCACATAATAAGCATGTCGCTGCCGCTGCTCAGCACATTATACATGGTGCCGGACAACGACGATACGCCGCTTTGCGCACTGCGGACACGCTCAGCCTCGTCGGTCTGGACTACGTGGTGGTGCAAGAAATACGAGTCGACGCCAAACATCCGAATCATCTGTTGACTGCAATTCATAATGTTCGACATAGCCTGGTGGCGAATCCGCATAGTGTGGTTGATTTCGTGGATTGACTCAAACACACGATCGAGCATTCCATACCGCCGCGCCTCGAGCCACGCTGCCAGTGGTGCAACAATGAGCAATTGCGGCGTGTTGTGGCAAATGCGGTATATCGACAACGCAACACGAACGAGAGCGCCAAAGTCGTGCATAAGCATACCCACAACGCTGGACGAAAGGCTATCAGCGCCCTTGTTGTACGCATCCGAGATATGTCGCTGCGTCGTGCTGTCGAAAAACGACACGGGTGCGTTGACCACGCTGCGAACAAACACATGCTTTATACGAGAGTCGAGATGTGTGTCGACTAGGCTGTACTGGAGTTTGTAGCGCAAGCGAGACACTGTGCGCTCGACTAGGCTGCTAGCCATGTTTAGGAGCAGGTAGTGCAGGGTGCTTGTAAAGTCGGTGCCTGCAGACTCCTTTTCGGCATGCAGGGCGCCCAGCACGTATCCGTCCATTATAAAGCTAATTAGTGGATCGCTCAGTCCTGCGACCATTACGCCAACTATTAGCGGCACCCCGCACAGCCGCGCCATAAATGTGAGGTTATCTCGCAGCGGCCACTTTTCCAAACCATCTTCGTCATCGCTATCGCTATCCTCATCATCGTCGTTGGCGGCTTCGGGCAAAACATCGGCTCGAGTCTCAACCGGACGCTCAATTGGCTGGTACACCTGCGGTGTCTGTTTCTCAACAGCTACCGTGTTATTGTCAACCGTAACCACTTGGTTTGAGAACGGCAAGAGCTGTTTGGTATGGGTTGAGACGATACGGAGCTTGCCGCCCAGCATACCAGAGTCCAAAATGACGTGTTCCATTATATGGCGTTTGACATGTGCGTCGACGGCTGACAACGGATCGTCGAGCAAGTAAATGTCGGCCTGCGAGTACAGAGTACGGGCCAGCGCCAAACGTGCACGCTGTCCGCCCGAAATGTTGATACCGCGGTCTCCAATAACTGTCAAATCGCCGTTGGGCCACGCAGCCAAATCGTCGTCCAGCGCACACGCGTGCAACACCTTTGTCATATACGCACTGTCGTAATCTCGACCAAACAAAATGTTGGCACGCATCGTGTCGTTCATAATCCACGGCGTTTGCTCAAGATACCCAACACGGCCACACACATTACCTGTGCCTTGTAACATCTCAAGCTCTCCGCAAATAGCCAGCAAAAGCGACGACTTGCCCGCTCCTGTTTTACCCACCACCGCAATCAGCTCACTCCCAACCGCCTCAAAATCGACATCAGTCAACACAGGCTTGGAAATTTTACGGTTACGAGTAAACGAACATCCACTCATAGTTACCGATGGCTCAGAGTTTTCGCACGAAGAGCGTGGCAGGGTTGGAACAAAGTCGCCGCGCAGAAATTGTTCAATCATGTTGTAGCAGCGCACAAGATGGTGCAGGCCGCGCAACGGCGGGATTATGGACTCGATGTCGTAGCGCATGTTGTCGGCCATATCGTTGATCTGGAACACCTGGGCCGTAGTGATCTGACGTGAGCTGCTGGCCGTACGAGTATACGCATATGTGATTACACCGGCCGAGATCTGACTAGCGATCATCTCAATCGACTCGATGGCAAACCACAGCGCTTGCACAAAACACGCGTACCACGGAAGTTCGTCGCGGAACTGGCGCGGGATTTGGTGCTGGTCCAAGTACTTTTGCTCCCAGCCAAACAGCTTGACCGTCCGAATTGTGTCCGATATATCGTCGATACGTGCATCGTACGAGCGCCTGTACCGGTCCTTCCAGTCATACGAGCTGCCGAGCATCCATGTGCATGCAACATTTATGAGGGAGCTGGCCGAGTTTACGCAAAACGGAATAAGGGCCAGCCATCCGACTTTGCGTGAAATTGCCCATGCACTGGCGGCCACAACTGTTGAGCTCACTAGCACAGTGTGTATCCCGCGCATTCCGTTCAACAGCGTCCGTACGTGCTGTGTGCCAGCGTGGCCACCGCCTGTGCGCCGCAGCCCGCCGGCGGCTAGTGGCAGCCGCAGAAACTCATGATCAAGCGCCGTCGATACGCGTTCCCAGCCCACAACCGTCGTGTTTTTGATGTCTTGCGTCTTTGTTTGCACCGCCTTAAGAACGAGCATCAACAAAGCTGCTACATATCCTTCGTACCATTTGTGACTGTCGGGAGCGTCCAAACAGTGCATGACGTAGCCATCCAACAGGATGCGCACCATGTCGATGCCTTTGACGAGCATGTCGGCCATGAACAGTGGAACTAGACTTGGCCATACAGTGCGGTAGATTGCCCGTAACAGGAATAGCCGCTCGTTTACGTCGTATGTGAATTCGTTGCAGATGTTTTGCAGTTGGTGGGATGAGGGGAGCTCAGGAATATCGTCGATTGTCAGGTCGCGCTCGTTTTGCGTGCGTACCAAGTGCCGTTCCTGCGTAAACGCGATCTGGTGCCACAAGTGGTCCAGAGAGCCCTTGTACTGGTGTTTCAGGGTTCTCCACGCCGATCGCGCATGTTCTGCTGCTGCGGAGATAGTTGTGCGAACTGTCTTGGTTTGCAGCTGGGTGGCTCGAAGCGGCCATGCTATTGACAGAACAGACATGCCAATGATTATATCCGCACGTCCAAAGCACGCTGGGCTTGATGTCACTATGCTGGCCGTGTCACTCAGATGTTGCTGCAATCCAGCCACATACACCAGGCTAACAAACGAACATACATAAACGACCGCCTGCCATGCTGCCCGCTGCACCAGCGATATAACCAAAAGAGTCTGACCAACGACCATGCCCAAAGAATTGAATAAAACACGGATTCTACGACAATGTACTAGTGTTCTGAATGAGAGCGGAATGGTTCCCATTTAAGCGATTGGCCATAGTGACGGTTTTCCTTCGTTCTCTCTAATATGCTGCGGTTTTGCGTTTGTTTGCTTCTTTCCGCAGCAACACTGCTGCATCATGTCGCGGATTGACTCTCTTGCATTTCCCAACCCCATTGTCCAAGCGAAAAATCAAGTATTTTAAATTCCCATAAACCCCCTCTAAAATTGTCAAAGATAAACCCGTTGCATCAGCCGTTATCAGAAAATCAGTCTTTAAAATGTTAGCTTCTGATCCCACTCATGATTCGATAAACTTGAACTGCACAGGGGCAAGCGCTGAGTTGCATTTGCTGCCTTGTTCGGTAGACCATAATGGACCAGCAAAAACCACTACGTATTTTTTGCCCAAGCAGACTGGAACTACGTTTGAGGCTGCGTTCCGAGGCCGCCAGATCCATGGGCGCTCGGTTGACTTGCCACACGGGTATACGGGCCATGTGGTAGAGTCGACAACCGGATCTTTTGGTGCGTTTGAAAATGCCACGAGTGCTCGTGTGGAGCTACTGTCGGTCGAGCAGTTTACGAGCATCACGGTGTGGGAACACGACCAACTGCCGCGGCCGGATGACGAGGCAATTAGTGCGCTCGCGTGGACCAAAGTTGCGCAAAGCATTCATTGCGACTAGTGTGTTTAATGGCAGCATCGTGAGCATGACGTGAAACAAATTATATTTTTAATAAAACGTGACTATTGTTGCTTACAGATTTTTGCGCAGTGGGGATAGTTGTTGCTAGTTTGTTAATTATTTCAGATGAGTGTCATGCAAAAAGCGCGTGGTCGTATAGTCAGACACCTGTATCCCCAAAAAGCGGTTGACTGCACATGTACTACAAAGCAATGCATTGCTTGTTTGGTATAAATGTAAAAAGTACCGGACATTCAACTATTTCTTCTGGATAAACTAGCCATTTTATATTTAAACTGTTTCCTACAATTACAATTTCTTATATCCTTATTACAACCAAAGTACAGAAACGAGGCAAGTCTACGTAAAACTAATTATATTGCGTATTCGATTATGTGCACTGGCTGCACGCCATACATTTTTATTCCTTTCTTGTTATTAATTTTGTATCCATGCATGTTTTGCGCCCAACTTTATATTCTCGGCACAAAGAAAGAGAAAGCTCGGCAAAAACTCTGCTCCCATGTGCTTTTATTTTCATAAACTTGCGTACAGAACAATGCCGCATTGTGTCCCCATGAAAATGGTCATATGGCATATTAACTAAAAAAAGGAACGGGATAAAACTAATGACTCCATGCATATATTTTCCGAATATATGTGCGGCGTTGTTTCCAATGTGTTTTATATCCTAAAAAGCAATATAATCTTTTTCCTCGCGTTTTGCCATTATCGATTTATTTAGGGGGTTTTGGCCAAACTTGTACCACTAATAAGTAAAATACTTTTTATAACCCTATTGTTTTAGATATATTATAGATGAAGATACTTGACATTGTTGGCACAGTGCTGCTTGTATCATTTGCGTACAGTACGCCTGTGACTCGCACGAAGCGGTTCGGCAAAGGCGGTGATGTTATCCGGGGCGTAAACTTGGGCGGATTGTTTGTGCTCGAGCCATGGATCACCCCGTCTCTATTTGAGCAGTGGAATGGGTCCAACCGCAAAGTGGTGGACGAATGGACATTCTGTTCCGAACTGGGAAAATACGAGTGTACGCGCCGGCTCCAACAACACTGGTCAACGTGGGTAACAGAATCGGACATCAAAACCCTCGCGTCGTTGGGGCTCAACCACGTTCGCATTCCAATCGGGCACTGGGCGTTTGCCCCCGACCCAGCCGAGCCATACGTACAAGGCCAGCTTCCATATCTTGAGAAAATTATCCGGTGGATTGGGAAGCACGGGCTAAACGCAGTCATCGACTTGCACGGAGTTCCAGGGTCGCAAAACGGATTTGACAATTCAGGAAGGTTTGGCGGAATCGAGTGGCAAACTTCTCAGCAAAACATCGACCGTTCGATTCAGGCAGTTGAGGGCATTGCACGTGTGGCAGCAAACTATCCAACAATTGTTGATGCCGTGCAAGTCCTTAACGAGCCGGCCAACTGGGGATTATCGGTCGACCAAGTAATCGAGTTTTACAAACGCGCGTACACGAGTTTCCGCAAACTCGCTCCCAACGCCATTATGGTTGTGCACGACGCGTTCTTGTCGCCCACAGACTGGCACAAGTTCAATGTTCCGGGCTGGGAAAACGTCATATTGGACACCCACAACTACCATATATTTGTAAAAGACAGGTTGGTGTTGAGTCGCGATCAGCATTTGCAAGCAACGTGCGACGATGCACGGAATGTGCGGAGCTTTAATACGCAGTTGTGGACGGTTACGGGCGAATGGTCGTTGGCAACGACGGACTGTGCAAAGTGGCTCAACGGAATGGAAAAGGGCGCGCGGTGGGACGGCTCGTTGCCGTGGGAGATGAACGGCCCAGTGTATGGAGGCGCAACATGCAGCGGCCAAAACTCTATAGATGCGTGGGACCACGACACTCGCGAGTTTTTCCGCCAGTTCGCCGAAACCCAAATGGACGCGTATGAGGCGGGCAGCGGCTGGTTCTTTTGGAACTTTAAAACTGAAGGCGCGGACGACTGGAACTACATCAAACTGGCCCAAAACAAACTAATTCCTGTTCCGCCTACCAACCGCATCTATTCAAAGTACTCGCTGGGCAGCGACCGGTGGAACATTAAGCTAAACTCCACATGGTGCCACGAATAGTTTGTTTTGTCTTTTGAATTAGTAAAAGCTTTGATTATCGTATAGGAAAAGTTATGGATGGTCAGAGTCGCGGCTGAATATCTGCCGGAGACGGTGTCTGCGCGATGGATTGGACTCGGGGCTGTGAGGATGCGGTGGAATGTGGTGCGTGTACTCGGCGTACTCGTGGCCGTCAGGGCTGTACTGGGCAATGTATTCTGAGTTTTTGTGCTCATAGTCGTTTGCATCATGGCCCAGTTCCCTGCTGTCATCGATGGGATTGGCCGGCTTCGGTGGGCTGTGGCTCGTGTACTGAGCATGGTGCGGCGGACTGGGTCTTGGCGAAGTATCCTGGCTGTACGCGTCCGATGCATACGCACTGTTGATATTCGATGCCCTGGGCACTGTAACAGGTCCAGCTGGCAAAGCACTGGACTGTCTGGGCGACCCATGTGTAGCCACGTTCTTTGCATACTGCGGCTGGTACGTGCCATGGAACGTGCAGTTGGGCGGGCACTGGGAATTTCCTAGAGTCTTGGCTTGAGCGGGGGGCTGAAGAGGCCGGGCATACGCAACGTTTCTCCTTTCGACTCGGGGCTCGGCAGGACGTACGGGCTGGTCGCGAGGGACTTGCGGGTACACAAGCCCAGGCGGCGTCTGTGCAATTGGACGCACTGATGCTTTGGGGTCAGGGTACGTGGCATGCATCGGCAGCGTACTCATTCCATGCCGTCTGAGCCGCGACAGTGCTGAGCGTATGGAACTTTGCTCACTTTCCTTTGACTCTACATTTTTCTTCGAGCCTACTCCCGTGGCCATTGCTGCACACGACGTTATTGTAATAACAATCCACATTCCCAGGCTTATTCCCGACAACACCAAAAACGCTTTGCTTGACTGGCAAATACCAACCAACAGCCCGCCTTCTTCAATCAGCGACTTTCCTGATGCCATGCCGAGCATTTCCAAACTGTTTCGCAAATGCCTAAATATGTCGCACGGGTAGTGCATGGGCAGTGGGTTGCGGTATGCAAACCCGGCGATTACCACAAAGAGGACGGTGAATATGAAGCCAAGCAAGAATATTGCAAACGGGTTGAAGAGGAGCCCGCATCCTCGGCTCCCTGATGCTCCGCGAGCCAAACCGCCGAGGGTCAGGCTGAATGTTATAATTATGCTTATTATCGAAACTGCATATGAGTAGACGGCCGTCCAGTCAAGCCGCACGTACCATCCAGAAGCGCTGTTTGTAAACAAGTTCTGGGCTACCAGCGCTCCAAACGTACCCATCGACGCAAGCAACTCTAACACAATTGCTCCAAATAACACGCCAAACATTATTTAGTATACTTTTAATAAAATAAAGAACAGGAACTTGTACATCCCGCGTACTCTGCTTTTTGTTCAACGCCAACGTATATTTTGCAAAAACAGTGCTTACTTGCTTGCGTAGCTGCTTGCTAAAACTTTTTTTTACAAACATTCGTGGTTTATCGAAAATGTACTATTTTTGCATGCACGTGGTAACAGAAAGATAGTGTTGGCACGTGTGGTTAACTGCAATACATGCGACGTAGCGTTTGGTGCATATACAGGGAGATGGTTTGTAAAAGACCCAAAATGCGTTACAGGTTTTTGCACTCGTGCTACTGCAGTGCGTGGATTATGTGTGCTGAGGCTGAACACTTGTTCTCACCAGTAAGGTGCAAACATTGCTACCAAATACTGCCTGCTACTTTTTCCAAACCACAGCACTCGATTCCAATTGCCTTTGAGTATAAACTGTGACGTCACGGTGTTTATACAGCTCAAGTATTTTGGACTAATTAGAACACAATGCTTCAATGTGGCTAATCGCGCTGCTTAATTATTTGCGGCGCAGCTGCATATTTTGTAAAGTATTCCAAAACAATGCACATCGACTCGAAACATTACATTATTAAAGGCTAGTCTGTCATACTTTTCTTGCTGCAATAAAACACTTTTGGAGAGGGAAAACAGCAGTATGTCGCAAACACGCGCGACCCTGGGGCACCGCCAAAGATAACAAACTACGGGCTGCAGAGACCACTCGAGCTGCACAACTAGAAATTCTGGACGCGTTTTACCAAAATAATACAAATAACGGTGTCCCCAAAGCAGTTACTTGTTTTCTTTATCGTGCTAACAATGAGCCATTCTGTCACTGTGAATTCTCTCGCCGCAGCATTTATGCCAAGTTTTGTTTTTCTTTTGCCAAACGGGGGGTTTCCTCGAAAATGCGCATATAAACAGAGCCCGTTGTGGACCTTTACTCTCTACACTTTTCCCTTTCTTTTGCGATTATCGTGCGCAAAAGTGCTTTTTCTGTATCCTGTCGTTTTGTTTTAATTTATAATGTTTATAAAGCCACTAACTGCAGCGGCAGTTTGTCTGGCTGCATGTATCGGGATTTCTGACGCATTAGCAGCGCCAGCAGGCGCAGACATTGCGCAAACAGCCGAGCCCATTCGCGGGGTCAACTTGGGCGGACTGTTTGTGCTTGAGCCGTGGATTACGCCGTCTCTGTTCGAAGAATGGGCGCATACGGCAAACACTCCAGTAGTTGACGAATGGAACTATTGCGCAATACTGGGAAAGCACGAGTGCCAATCTCGCCTCACGAGGCATTGGGGCTCGTGGGTGCAAGAGCAAGACATTGCAACTTTGTCCGACTTGCGCATCAACACATTGCGCATTCCACTTGGGTACTGGGCGCTGGCGCCCAATGGCTCTGACCCGTACGTTCAGGGCCAAATTCCATTTCTGGAGCAAATACTCAATTGGGCGTCAAAATACCAAATGCGCGTAATCCTGGACCTGCACGGAGCGCCGGGGTCGCAAAACGGATTCGACAACTCGGGCCTTCGTGGCGATATCCGCTGGACCAAACATCCAAGCGACGTTCCACGCACGCTCGATGCGCTGGCGAGTTTGGCTCGCATTGCCAACCAGAACCCATCTGTGGTGGCCATACAAGCGGTGAACGAGCCGGCCAATTGGGGAGTGTCCAAAGAAACAATCACCCAGTTTTACATACAGGCGTACAATACGATCAAGTCCATTGCGCCGCAAGTAACCATTGTGTTCCATGATGCGTTCCTGCCAGCATCCGAATGGGAATCGCTTGTGCCCCGTAACCTCACAGACTCGATTTTGGACACGCACATTTACCATATGTTTGTCGACGACGTCATCCGCTTTAACGCCGACGAACATATTCGCAAAGCATGCACGGATGGGCAAACCATTCGTAACTTTAACCAGCGCACACGCACTATTTGTGGCGAGTTTAGTTTGGCCAACACCGATTGTGCACGCTGGCTGAATGGGTTTCAAAAAGGTGCTCGCTGGGATGGCACGCTTCCAGGGTCGCAGCCGGTGGCAAATGGGGCGAGTTGCCATAACCAGGAAAACATGGATGCATGGAGCGACAATAAAAGAGCGTTTATGCAGAGGTTTGCAATGGCGCAGATCCAGGCGTATGAGCAAGGCACGGGATGGATCTTTTGGAACTTTAAGACAGAGTCGGCGGATTCGTGGAACTACATAAAGTTGGCGCGTAACGGTATATTCCCCACGCCGCCGATTGGCCGCAGCCTTAATGTATGTCCCAGATAAGGACGCTTGGCATAAACGAACATCAAAAATTGCATTATCCCATTCTTTTATACGCATAATAAATGAACGCGCATTAGCTTCTTTAATAAACTATTCGGCAAGTCCAGCAGTCCAATCAACTGACAAACAAAAGCGACTGGCTCAATCAATTACTACGCGAATGTCAGGGAAATTAGACCACTGGTCCAAGTGCTTAATGGCACACGAACGCTTGGCGTTTTATTAGACATACAAGAGAGTAGATCCAATTATTTATACCCGTTAATTAATGACTGGGTTATTACTAGTACAAGCCAAAGCCAATACGTTATTCAATCCATTAATTTTGTAATTTTTTGAAGTGACCCGGAGCAAGCATTTACTTTTAATTCAGGCGGCTTGCTATATACCGTGCATTGCGCAGTTATTAGCCTTAAACGACACGCCCATTGCACTACTGTTTCTGTATGCACACCTATCCAGCTTAAAGCTACGCTAAAAGTGCGGAGGAAAAATCGCATCCCCTCAGCAAACTAAACCAAAAAGGCGGAGTGCATGTACTGACCAGACACACAATATACGAATACCTGGCTGAAACTAAACACGGGAATCCACTTGTTTCACGCAGTTGTACCAAACCTGTGTTCAAGAGAAATTCCCTGGACTTTTTGCTTGTGCTAAACTGCACTGCCTTTCTTTTTTTTAGAACGCGACAAAACAATCCGGCCATTTTTGTAAAGTTTTACACGCTTGTTCTATTATTTTCTATCCCTCCTTTTCTCGACCGTAAAACTTTTAGAATACAATTCTACTGCTTATTTCTTTTCTGGAATTTATTTTCTCGCTGTTAGGTTTTGCCAGTAGCATATACTTTATTTGGCCAAAAGGGTGTTGGATATTTCTGCATTTATAGACACGTTAGTGGGATAAAAGGGTATGCAGGTTTGGAGTAGCAAGTACGTGGCATTGCTGGTTGCAGTGCACGCAGGGACAGTTGGATGCGAGTCTGTGGGTCCTACATATATGAACCCGCAAATACCGCATGCAGTGGTTCCGCACCCGCTTAGACTAGCTCATATTCCAGTGCACCGAGTCGAGTCGCCCGAAGCCCATTCGGCGCCAAGACAGCCAATGCACAATTTGCCCGTAGAGAAACCAGTTCGAGTCGCGCCCAAACAACGCACGTCTGAGGAGCCACCGGCATCCCGGCTAATCACCGCGCACGTGCAACCCGTTCGCACGCATTCTGTCGAGCCGAAAACAAGAATGGCCAAACACGAACCAGTGAGCAGTAATGACTTGGACACATATTTAGTTTCAAAGCCGCGAAACGGCAATATTAGTCCGAATGTGATTGAACATGGACCGCCTCCGAGATTACGCGACGCCCCGTGGCCGATTGTCCCGGCAGATGAAGCTGAATCGAGTGTAGATAACTGGCCTGTAGCCTCGGCCAATAGTGATGACATTGCAGAGTCGCCGAGTGACAAAGCTGGGCCGAGGTTGCATACTGTGCACGATGGTTGCAAGCCTGTGGCAAAGTCGCAGAGCGCAAAGGGCGTGGGGAGGGTGGTCAAGGTTGCAAACAAGGCAAGGGTGGAAAATACAGATTTTAAGCAGTTACAGTCGTTGGATATGGTGTCAGAGGCGTCTTCAGCTGTGATGTCGTCGCCAATGGCAATGGCTGCATCATCGGCAGTAGCATTGGCTGCGCCCACAAGTATGGCAACGGCAAGTGTAGCGCCAGCAGTTACAGAAGCGGGAAACTCAACTGCCAATATGAGAGACATCCCATCAGTCAACAGAGTAATGCGCATGGCCGAGGGCAACTTGGCAGAAGTGCCATTGCAGGACGTGCTGGGCGACATCCGCGACAACCCAAGCATGGGCTACCACGGCCACAAGCTGATCCGCGGCGTCAACATTGGCGGCTTTCTTGTGCCCGAGTTCTGGATTACGCCGTTTCTCGTAGCCGATATAGCTGATCCCAAGCCCAACGACTACCTCGAACTGTGCCACCGTTTGGGCCCTGACGCCACACTCCGCCTCATGCGCGCGCACTGGGAGTCATGGGTAACCGAAGCCGAAGTCCAGCGCTTGGCCGGAGCCGGGCTCACCCACCTGCGTGTGCCTATCGGTCATTGGGAGTTTGTCGACAGCGACGAAGGATACGTGCGCGGCGGGCTCCCATACTTTAAACGTCTCGTGTACTGGGCGCACAAATACGGACTGCAAGTCATTGCCGATATGCATACAGCTCCGGGGAGTCAAAACGGATTCGACAATTCAGGGACAACTCGGGGCGTGAACTGGACAAGCGACCCGAAAAACGTTGCCCTGTCCAAACGCGCCTTGCAAACAATGTTAAAGTACATTGCGAGTGATCCCGTAGTATTGGCCACAATTGATGCAATCGACTTGCTCAACGAGCCATTAATTGATGCGCTTGATTTTGAGCAGCTGTGGGAGTACGACACGGGCGGACACACGCTGGTTGCGCAGGGACTGCACAAAACTCCGCCTGTGGTGTCGATTGTGGACCGAGGATTCAAAGACTACAGCTGGTGGCAGCCCCGGTGGCCACGCGACTGGAACTCAAAGTACATTGACGCGTGGCTCGACGCGCATTTGTACCATGTATTCGACCATAACATTGATGCGTGGCCTTTGGAGAAGCATTTGCGGCTGGTTGCGCAAAACGGCCGTGACCTGAAATCCAACTCCACCGTATTTCCCATACTTGTGGGCGAGTGGTCATTGGCTCTGCCGCAAGCTGCAGTAAACGGGCGGGAGAACCAGGCCCGAAGAATGTTTGCCGAAGCGCAACTGGATGCGTATGAGCAGGGCGGGGCGGGCTGGGTGTTTTGGTGTTTTAAAACAGAGGCGTCGCCCGAATGGTCGTTCCTTGACGCGTTGGATCGGTCGTGGATCCCGCAGCCGTTGAATTCTCGAAAGTTTCCGCCGGTTAGTCGGTATTAGTTTGTTTTACATATTCTAATGTTTGCACTGTAAAAAAAGTAAAATCTGTTTCACTTGTGTTTAACATGTATGTGGTTGTAATCGTGTAATCTAATCTCGATTGTTATCTTCATTTTCAATTTCTCTCCTCTTTTTTCAGCTCTTTATTTCGTTTTATAGCATTTGTACAAAATGGTACGCGCATTAGCACATTGACCAAGCTTTCCTTGCTTTGTTGAGAGTCTTTGCTAATTTAAACAATGTAGGGCGGAGCACCTCGTAAGCCATACCCAAAGTTTGTCTGGTCGCCGGCCGGTGGCTGGTGGGCGCAGCCCAAAACATGGAAGCGCAACACGCTGATAATCGGAGGCGGCATAACCCTGTTTATGGCGTTTGTGTTTAAAAAGTCAGCCGAACTGGAACAACGCACCTTGTATCCACGTGTATGGATTCCGTCAATGATGTGGGCCAAGCAGTTCAAGGCAAGTATTTATGCAAACCAGTTGCGATTAAACAAAATAACTAATAATGGTTTTGTAGGACGACAGCGACCCGAATTTCCAGCCGCCAAAGTCGCTATAAATATTTTTCCAGTTTGTTCAAATGAATTTTTTAATATTACGAGAGCTGTATGTCTTTGAGCGCTGCTTTGCGTGCGTTTTTCTGTTCGTTCGATTCTGCCCACGAGTACCCAGTAGCTGGATGAAACTCCGCATGCGCTCGAGCCAGCGCAAATGCCTTTTCTACCTGCTTTATACTGCTCAACGCGCGAGTCGACACAATCGAGTGCACGGACGGCGCCTCATACGCGTTACCGTCCAGTATATAGTACACGGCAATGGGCGTTACTTTGGTGGGACTGGCACGCCGAAACTTTGTAATAACAAACAGAGAGGGCGGTTCTTGATGGGTTACGGAAAACTCGACACCGACCATGGATTTCAAATCGTATGATGCTTGTTGTAGGTCGTTGAACTGGGTTTGCATTTTGAGGACGGCGTTGTTGCTCGATGAGTCCCAGAAGGGAGACTGGCTAAAGTACTCGAGCACGTTGTCTGGGCGCAGACCGTTGAATTGCTATTATGTAGAGTTAGTGGGTGTGGGTGGTAAGAGGGGTATGTGAAATGCACTTACGGCTAGCCATTGGTCTGACCGCCATTCGATTCCTGTCAGCTCTTTGTTCATTGTAAATGTAGCAGAAATGACTAGAGGTTTTTTTGTGGAAAAGACCGTTTATTTGGCTTTTGTACGAGGTTTGCAAAGTATGCAAATCAACACGTGATGGCAATACGTCAGCACAAAGACCCGCCGTAGTGATACGTCTTTCTTTCCTTTCTCTTTATTTTAAGTTGCATTTTGAATCAGACAGTATGGCATACAAGCTCTCAGCAGAGTTGGAGGGACATACGTCGGACGTCCGTGGGCTTGCATCGTTCGGGAGCGATATGCTAGTTTCGGTGTCTCGGGACAACACAGGCAGAATATGGAAGCGCACAGGACCACATGCATTTAGCGAAGAGAGCGTGCTTGTTGGGCACGACAAATACGTGTCGTCGGTAGTTGTTATTCCCGACGATGCGTATCCGCAGGGGCTGATTGCTACGGGCAGCATGGACACGACGGTGTGTGTATGGGACGCAGCCAATCCGGGCGCGCCGGTGCAGCGGCTGCGCGGACACTCGGGAAATGTGTGTGCGTTGGCGGTGTCGCGCGACGGACGCACGCTGGTGTCGGGGTCGTGGGACAAAACAGCCAAAGTGTGGGTAAATGGCGAGTGCGTGCATACGCTGCGCGAACATGAACATGCTGTGTGGGGCGTGTTGGTGCTGGACGACGGCTCGGTGGTTACCGGTTCGGCCGATAAGCTGATTCGCATTTGGCGCGACGGCCAACTTGTGCATACGCTTACAGGCCATACCGATTGTGTTCGTGCATTGGCGGCAACCTCTGGTGGATTTGCGTCGGCGTCGAACGACGGCTCGGTGCGCGAGTGGACGGTGGACGGCCTGGTGCGTGAGCTGCATGGACATACGTCACTTGTGTACGCAGTGGCAGCAGCTAATGGCGTGCTGGTGTCGGGCGGCGAGGACCGGGCGATGCGGGTATGGCGCGACGGCACGTTGCAGAACACAGTTCTGGTGCCGTCGATGTCGGTGTGGGCGGTGGCAGTGCTCAGCAACGGCGATATTGCGTGTGGCACCAACGATGGTCGCATCCGAGTGTTTACGCAGGACGATGCTCGTGTGGCCGATGCAAGCACACAAAAGCAGTTTGAGGAGAAGAACGCAGTGTTTGCGTTGAGCGCAAAGGCCATGGGTGACGTCAGTCTGGGGAATCTGCCCGGTCCTGAGCGGCTCAAGCAACGTGGAGACGGTGATCAAGTAGTTATGATTAAAGACGGGTCGCAAGTCACCGCGCATCAGTGGAACGTTGAGCGCAACGAGTGGATCCAAGTTGGCCACGTTGTGGATGCGGCAGCACAAACGCAAAAACAGGTGTTTGACGGCCGTGAGTACGACTATGTGTTTGACGTGGACATCCAGGAAGGCGCGCCAGCTCTAAAACTTCCGTACAACGCGACTGAGAACCCATATTCTGCTGCCCAGCGCTTTCTGGAGCGCAACGAGTTGTCGTTGGAGTACTTGGACACTGTGGCGGACTTTATTACCAAGAACTCGGATGGCGTGCAACTGGGAGCGCAGCAGCCGCATATCGATCCGTTTACAGGCGGCAGCCGGTATGTTCCGAGTCAGTCTCAGGCTGGAGGTAGTGTGGCAGCGGATCCGTTTACGGGCAATCGGTATGTGCCGGCCCAAACAACGGCTGCGTACTCGCCGCCGTCAGAGTACATTATTAATCGGCAGGGCAACAGCAGTGCGATTGTCAAAAAACTGGCAGAGTTTAACACCGAGTTGGCGCAGTCCGACACGCATTTGGCGGTTAGCGCAGAAGACATGCAGCGTGTAAGCGAGCTGGAGAATGCTGTGTCGGAGGATGCGTGCAGCGTGTTGCTGCGGTTGGTGCAAGCGTGGCCGGTTGACCGTCGGTTCCCCGCGCTTGATCTGCTGCGCCTGGCCGTCGCCACATCACCGCTTCCACTTACATGCCACACATCTGATGGCAAATCCTTAGTTGCACTTGTCATTGAGGCTTCTAACCTTGACACAGTGTTTGCCACAGACAGTACGCTGTCCAAGACTGACGAGATCAACGCAATGATGGGCGTTCGAGTACTGGCCAACATGTTTGCCCATCCCCAGGGCACTGACATGGCGTGGGCTGCACGTTCACGCATTCTCAGTGCTTTGGATGGTTCATGGTCCCGCGCAACAAACAAGAACCTAGTCACTAGTTTGTCGAACTTGTACTTTAACCTGGCGATTGCGGCAGCGCAAAAAAGTGATGACGACGAGGGCCTCAACATACTGTCTGCTTCTAGTCGCTTTTTGGAGCATACGGACAATGCAGATGCCCAGTTGCGCCTCGTCAATGTGTTTGGCGTGTTGGCATCCAAGTTCCAACTGTGCAAGGACAGTGCGCGTGTGTTGGGCGACGAGACAATTGTTATTTTGGGCATAATGGGCAAATCAGAAGCAGTCAAAGCTGCTGCTAAAAGTGTGGGTGCTTTTTTGTCCTAGTTTTAAAATATTACATTTGTGGTGCTACGGGTCGAATGTGTGTAATAAAAAACTTGTCTCAAACTAACTAGAGAGACCCATGGCTGGAGCCTTTCCTTTTATTGTTGCTGAGAACGAGTATATGCACTGTAAATGCATTTAATATGCTTGATGGACATAGCATATAGCATTCGCCGAGCTAGATGTCACATGGCACAACACCAAGTACTTAAAGCGATGTAGACTCTGTGCGCATCGCCAACAATAACCGCCAAATATGCTGTTCCCTTTCTCTAAATACTTTACGTTCTTCTCGTTCTTCTTGCCACTGTTCGCGAAACATTTGTTCCCATCTCATACGTTCGGCGCGTTCATCGCGCCACCGTTCTTGTTCGGCGTCGAGTCGGCGGCGCTCGAGGTCGAGTCTGTGCCGTTCGAGTTGTACAAATGAGTCAGGAATGGATAAAGTGCGTTGGCGTTTTGCGGGAGATGGTGAACGGGAGCTAGCTCGTTCAGAGTTGATCGGTTGATTCTCGAGTAGGTCGGATTGCGCGGTGAGGGTGCGAGAAAACAGGCTTGTGGTTGGCGTGCTGGTGTTGGACGCCGAGTCGATGGTTCCCAGCGTACTTTCTTGTCCCTCGCTGTGCCCTACACCATATGACATTACTTATCTGCCCTTTTTCATTTAAAGAGAGACTATAAACCACAATTGTCGTACCTTGCCCGCGCAACATGTCGGGTTCTTCCAATGCCACTGCACTATGTTCCCGTCCACTATCCTGGCATATCGACCGTTGCCCTCGTTGTTGGCTTTTTCTTGTTTTTGTTTTCGTCAAACACACAATGCATGTGTTGTACAAACTGCCGTTTGCGCGTCGTTGGAACGCTGTGTGTGGCATGCGTTTTTTGCACGAGCTGCAAAAATGCGCAGGCTCACTTACACTTGGACAAGCGCGAGTTGGTTGTGGAGTGAGCGCAAACGGCAAGGATGGGACGAGGGAGGTGGAGACTCGAAGCCGTGTGTCGTGCGAAAGCAGCTCGTTTGCAATATCTGTTATTCCATCCATCATATATAGCTTTAGATAAAGTGTATAATATAACTAGAGGAGAAAAGAGTTAAAAACTATACCAAACGTCAAAATCAGAAAATAAAGAGGCTGGATTGACAAAGAAAGATTGTTTGCCACAAATTCCAATGTGTCATGTCATGTAAAAACAAGTAATGTATTGTTCGTTCTGGGGTTGTGCTGTCGGTGCGTGGGAATACGCAGTTGCCCCTTTTTGGACCATGGTGGCCCAAATATACCAATTTCTTCTGGAATTTTTTCTGAACGTGACAGGTCATTTATTTTCTGCATGCAAGGCTCACTCGTTGCATGCATGCTAATATCAATGTTAAGTGCATCTAAAGTGTTTAGTTGCTTGTGGATTTATTGAATGTCTGTTTGTAACATCTCTGATAGAATGCTAGGCTTATATGCCTTGTCTTTACAAACCTGACAAGTGTTCTTTAGCTATTTTCTCCAGTCGAATAAGATCTTCATCGCCAAAATCTAGGTTTTGCTCAAATTGGAACTCACCATTATCCGTTTCTCTGTATATTACAAGACAATTATCAATATCGACGTTGTCTTTGCTTATATAGTCATAAGATGATCGGTCATTTTCAAATACAGTTTAGCATTCAAAGTTGGCTTCTAGATACGGCTCAAGCTTTAGCGCAAAACAGCATTTTCTAGTCTCTTTTATAATTTCTGCGAAATCACTTTTAGCTTCCTCGGGTAGCTACATATGTAAACATAGTTTATTAGTGATTATATGAATATTTATTGCTTGTCTAGTGTATAGTTTTAGAATGCAATTTTACTTACAGAAACGGTAGACATCGCTGATAATGTAGTGCAGAATATAACTAATGTGTGCTTGGTAAGACTAAAAACTAGAGCTAGAAGATTTATGAGAAGTTAAAAATGTAATTTATCGGTGGGTGGATTGTCCGTTTTGTATGCAAAAAGGATTCCCAAACTATAGTTTGTTTTGTGGTAGAGCCACCGATGCACTAATTCTATTCCCATGCTAGTTGCACGATGTGCTAAAACCATGAGGCTTTTGTTAAAAGAGTTTCCTTTGAACCAATTGTGTAAGACTTTATCTCCTACGTCTGCTTCAAAGAAAAATGTTGCAGGAAAGAGCAAAAGAGCTACAGTCACCAAGTCACAACACATCGTTTGGTTTGGCAAACATGGGAGAAGGCTAGAAATCCTAACAATAACGACAATGTTCGCTGTTTTATTAGAATCCTGGTGGGCGAGACTTTGGGTTTTCTTTGAAACAAACAGAGAAAAACAAAAAAACCAAAGCAATGGCGGCTTTCTTTAGTGCGGATTCCGGCATTAGCCCCACATTTGTGCAGCAAAAATTGGGGCAAAGTAAAAGCGGCCACATTCCAGCTATCATCTAGCCAACTATTCTTCAAAAAGGAAAGCGCGCCCTCCTTCAAAAAACTGCCTAGCAATACATTTCTCATAAACTACATGTACTATGTTATGTTAAAAGCCAACAGCAGTTTTTAGTTCAGACTCACATTGTTTGTATAGCATGGATTCTTCACCGTTGACACAGCGTAGCTCGAATGTAGCGTTGCTTGCGTTGTTGGTCTTGTAGAGCAAAAAACGCAAGCTTTCGCTAGAATTGGAAGGCGATCCACAGTTAAACAGCCCGTACTTTTTATCAACTAACCCGTCTATGTTTACAACTGGCTTCCAGTTTGGAATAGGCATTAAATATGCATAGTCGCTTTTGTCAATGCGGATAGTGAAACAATATTCTGTATCCATATCTATGTAGCGCTCGGATACTATCTTTATGAGGTCATCGGTGGTCAGCTACAGTTGAACATATTTAACACAACATACATGTTAGACGCTATAATAGAAAATGTAGCCAGCTTATACATGTAATGTATGTTGGAATCTTACCTGGATTTCGTCCTGTATATCAGACACAGCCTAATGGTTTAAAGGGGTATTAGCTAATAGGTGTAGACAGATATGCTAAAGCGATGAAAGTTTCTAAAACTGCACCTGGAGACTTGATATTTATTGTGGGCGAGCACTACAATAAAGCTAGCACAGATTAGCAGAAATAAAAGGCGGAAAATGCTAAAGTCTTCACCGCGTGTAGAAAATTGGAAACGAATGAGCTTCTCACACTTTACGACACACTTTATTAACCTGCAGTGCTATTGCATATTTCACAGATTGGCAGCTGATGTGCGAAAATAAGGTACCACCTTAAAAAGAGTTTTGTATCAGCTGGGCTTGGTGTTTTCTATTAAATTACAAGAGCTATTGAAACTATTGTTCACTTGTAGATTTACCAATGCAATACGCCACATAAACGCGCACGACTTTACAAGTTCCAACAAGCGGCTCAGCTTCAACCACACTACTACACATGGCTTGACAATAAAGTCCAACAAGCAGCTCAGCTTCAATCACAAAACATGGCGCAATAGCGCCAGCACCAACGATAGAGAACTGGATTACCAGAGTAAGCACCATTCGGCCAAATAATGCTGCGTCACCAGTCCCAAAAATGGGGCTCAACCCCCATCCTTTTGAAAGCCAAGCAGCCAATAAATCTTTTTTCCTTTTTCTTTATGTTTGGTTTTTTTGTATCTTTTGTAACCTTAAATTAGAAGAAGGAAAAACCATTATCTGAGGAGGATATACGTTCAGAGAGGTCGAACGAAACCACAACTACATAATATCAAGGACAGAGAAAGAAGCACACACAACACGCAAAGGCGGAAGAAAAAATAGCAGAAGAGCAAAATGAGTAATACAAAGGTGTTTGGGTGCACTTGCCTCAACGTGCGGATGCATGTACTCGAGGCAGCCGCGGAGCGAACAGCGTTGGAGGACAATGCAGAGGTTCTCGAATGCACACTAGATTCGGCGGCAATTCAAGTGGTAAGCAGCAGCGTGCACTTGAGTGATGTGTGGTACATACTTGCAAAGTCAATTAATGCAGCATGATGTTTTGGTTGGATTGTTTTGATAGGCGCTGAGTACACTGGTGGAGATTAAGCAGGGGTCGTCGATAGACCCAAATATCAAGATGGTGCGGTGTTTGCTGTGCAAGGCGCCAGTGCTGTACTTTAAAACACAGAGTGGGCAGTCGTTGCAGGGCATGCAGCAGTCAAAGCAGATGCCGGCGGCATACACGACGGTGTATTTGACGAATGAAACAAAGGTAAGATTGCGTTTGTATGCGAGGTATATGCGAGTCATCTACAGAGATAAGCTAACATCTGCTGTATTTGCTGACAACTGTAGGATCCGCAAGCGGTGGAGGAGAGCCAGAAGATGGTAGAATACTCGGAGCCGTTTGGAGCGGTACTGTTGAGTGCATATGTGGGAGAGGCGCGGGGCCGCATGGCCCATGTTCCGCGGGAGCTGCAGCAGCGGGTGTCGCGGTACATGCAGCAGCAGGAGACGTTGCGAGACGAGCGTGTGCGGGAGTACATCCGGGCGCAGGATGCAGAGCTCGAGCGTGTGAGGCAGCAGACGCGGGAGCAGAGCAGCATTGTGGCAGAGATAATCAACAAAGTACACCCACAGACAGCAGCAACAGCCGAGGTGCGCAAGAGCAGCGGCGGCTCGTCGGGGCTGGCGGCAATGCTGCGCGGAAGCGCAAATAACAACATCAGCGCAAGCAGCAACATGAGCGCAAGCTACAACCCCAGCGCCAGCTACAACTCAAACGCAGGCATGAATCCGTTTGCGCGAGGCAGCGCGGTTGGCGCGCGGCCAGCAGATAGTCTGAGCGACAACGAGTTTGAGCTGGACGATCACGAATTCTCGGCGATTGGCGTGGCCGAGCGCGTGTCAGGATTGGGCCTGAATCTGAGCCGAGGCGTCGACAGTCGGCAGTCGGACGACTACTCGGACGCCGAGCGCGACGAGGGCGCGTTTGGCGACTTTGACAGCTCGCGTGCTCCCCGAGCGACTGGGCGGAACGCGAGCAACCTGAGCCACATGATGGCAGGGTCCATGCCGATTCAGATTCCTCTGTACGGCAGCAGCCTGACTGGCGACCCGTCGCTGAACCGTCGTGCATACCATCAGCGCGCAGACGAGCTGGAAATGAACCGCCGGCGCGAGCAGTTGCTGCGCGGAATGCCAAAGACGTTTGTGCCGCCGCACGAGCTGGGGAGAATGCACGACAACGACTCGGAAATGCTTGTGGGCAGCAAGCCGCGCGACTCGTACGGAATGTCTCGGCGCCAGGCGCCCGGATAGGCGCTTGTATTGCATCTTTTTAATTTTCATTTCGGTCTATGACTTTTGTTTGGCAAGTCACGTGTACGGGACCATGAGTTGCAGTTCTTTTGTTAACAGGTGCATTTTTTCCTTTTCTTTTTTATCTCTTGGGTTGTGTAAATTGTAGTGTACATTCTCCGCTACCGTCTATCTTAATTATAAACTCTACAACTAAACGCGGGCTGTTGTTTGGGCAGCGAACGGGAAACTACACAGTTTAAAATGCAAAGTAGGATGCAAGATGAGCAAGAGACTCATCTGGCAGAAACAGAGAGCAAGAGTGGCGGATTCGAGGTCTTTGAGTATGGGGTGGTTATGCCGGATCCACAGCGGATATTGCGGTACGCGCTGAGTGCGGTCAGGCGCAATGGAGTTGATAAGGCAGAGCACGTAGACCAGACAGAGTCTTCCGGAGATACAGAACACGCTGACCAGACAGAGTCCTCAAAGGATACTGAGCATCTTGGCGAGACGGAGCCTCCAGCCGAGACAGAACCATCGCAAGACACAGAACACGTTGGCCAGACAGATTCTTCACAGGAGACAAACGAAGCAAAAGACGCGGAACCTTCAGAAGCGACAAATCACATTGATGAGACAGTCAGATCAGATAAATCAGACCGAACCAGTACCAGTGCGGGGCTACCAGGGCTGGTGTTTATAATCAGTGCAATGGAGAAGCTGCAAGCGACACGCGAAGGCAAGCGGCGCGAGATGCGAGCTGAGCTGGAGCGAGTCCTGGGCGTGTTGCGCGGGCTGAGCGCAGGCGGGCGGCTGCAACGTAGCGACGTGGATGCACTGATTGGCGTTCTGTCGCTGGTGGAAACAGGCGGCGCAAGTGCAAGCGTGGTGGCATTGGACAGCATCGAGAAGCTCGTGTCTTTTCGGTACTTTGATGACGTAGAAGGCGGTGACGCGGCATTTTGCGACGACGTGGGAGCGCGGCTTGTTCGCGTAGTGGCTGGAGCCGGAGCCGGCGGCGACGCCGTGCAGGTGCAAGTGGTCAAAGCGCTGTTTGCCCTTGTGTCGTGGGGCCATGTGCGGCAGGCCGCGCTCCTGATGGCCATGCGCACTGTGGTGAGTGTGTTTGTGGCTGGCGGCACAGGAACGCAGACGATTGCGCAGGGCACGGTCGCGCAGATGGTCAACGTTGTTATGGCGCGGGCGGGCGACGACGATGGCGCGCTGGACGCGTTCCTGGCCATTCGCGCGTTGTGTCGGCTGGCGATGCGCAATGACGGCGATGGGCGGGCGCGGTGTTTGGCGCTGAATCTGCTGCGGCAGGCGCTGGGCGAGCACACGGCGGCGTTTACCACAGCGTATGTGTGTTTGCGCGCAGAGGCAGCAGACGGCTCAGGGGCAGCAGACAGCTCAGCGCCACAGAGTGGCAGCAACCCTGCAGGGGCAGACGAGTTTGGCGATACCAGCGCACCGGACGCAGCCGACGCCGCAGAACAGGTGGGAGCGCAGCTGGCAGACCGCAACACCGAAGTGGCAGTGCCGCTGATTGCGGCGGTGCGGCAGTACGTTTCGCTGGCGCTAAGCCGCAGTCTGGCGGCGGCCGACAGCATGGCGCAGGCGCTGGGTCTGGGGCTGTTTGAGCTGGCGCTCCGACATGTGCGTACGTATATGCGGCGCGAAATGGAAGTGCTGCTGGGCGAAATAGTGCTGCCAGTGGTCGAAAGCCGCGGTGCTGGATCGCTGGCTGCACGTGCGCGCATGTTGCAGACGCTGGCGCGAGTGGCAGCGCAGCCGCAGCTGGTGGTTGAGCTGTATCTCAACTACGACTGCGCCGAGGATGCAGGCGTAAGTGTGTTCCAGCGTCTGGCGGAGGCTCTGTGTCGCCTGGCCGGAGCGCATGTGGGGCTGCCACACAAAACCAGCGCAAGCTACGCTGTGGCCGCCGACACCGACGACTCGGCTTCTGCGGCAGCGTGGCGTGCAGTCCAGCAGCGCATGACGGCGTTCAACGCACATAGCAATGATGCCGACGCTGGAGCGCACACAGCGCCAACGCCGGCGCTTTTGACATTTGGCGCCGAGCGCGACACCACCAGCAACGGCCATGGCGTGTACGACGAGTACGCGGTGCGTCAACTGGCACTGGACGCGCTGGCGGCGCTGCTGCAAAGCATGGTTGTGTGGAGCGACCGTTTGGCTGATCCTGGCGCCGAACCGACGGCTCGCGACTCGGGCACCGAAGCAGCGTCAGAGCCGAGCTCAGGTGCCGACCCTGATGACCCGCACGAGCTGCTGACGATCAAGACGCGCAAGGCGCAGTTGGCAGCCGGCAGCCGGCAGTTTGCGTGGAAGCCGCGCAAAGGCATCGAGGCGTGGCGCGCCGCTGGGCTGCTGACGTCAAACGACCCGCGCGAGGTTGCGCGCTTTCTGTACGCACACCGCGGCGCGCTGGACAAAGTGCAGCTGGGCGAGTATTTAGGCGAAGGCGATGCGCACAACGTAGCTGTGATGCATGCGTTTATCGACTGCGTGGACTTTACGCATACGGCGTTTGTGCCGGCGCTACGGCGGCTGCTGCAGGCCTTCCGCTTGCCGGGCGAGGCGCAAAAGATCGATCGTTTTATGCTAAAGTTTGCTGAGCGCTTTGTAATGAGCAACCCTGACGCAGGGTTTGCCAACGCCGACGCTGCATATGTGCTGGCATATTCGGTTGTGCTGCTCAACACCGACCAGCACTCGCCGCAGGTCAAGCACCGTATGACGCGTGCTGAGTTTATTTCAAACAACCGCGGCATCAACGACGGCAGCGACCTGGATCCGCAGATGCTGAGCGACGTGTTTGATCAGGTGGTCAATGAGGAGATTAAGCTCAAAGATGATCCGCTGCAGGGTCGTGTTCAGGGTGCCCAGGGTTCTGGATCTCTGTTTGTGTTGTGGGGAAACAGCACGGCCAATCGTATTCGCGAGCAGCACGCGCATGCGTCGGCGGAGATGGCGGCCAAGAGCGAGCAGTCGATCCGCAGCATGGCACGGCCGCAGCGCCGGAGACGCAAGCAGGGCGACGGTGACGCGTGGGAAGTGCTCGTGGACACCGCCGACTATTTGCGAGCAACGCGTGCAGACCACGTTGCGCCCATGTTTGGCGCTGTGTGGACAGCTGTTTTGGCAGCACTGTCGTCGCCCATGCAGACATCGTCAGATCCGCATGTGGTGGCAGCGTGCTTGGTCGGGTTCCAAAGCGGCATTGCGCTTGCGTGTCGCTTCCGAATGCCACTCGAACGCACAACGTTTGTGACAACGCTGCGTAACTTTACGCAGCTGCAGAACCTGGCGGAGATGCGGCGCAAACACGTCGAGGCTATTCGCGCACTCGTCGAGGTGGCGGCAGGTCGCGCCGACGTGGGCGACGGACTGGATGCCAACTGGCTGGACGTGCTGCAGTGTGTGTCGCAGCTCGAGCAACTGCAGCTGTTGACGCAGGGCTCTGAGCAAGCACGTCGGACAAACAGCGCGCGTGCGTCGAGCAGCGTCGATGCGCCGTCGTTGTTTTCCAGTGTGTTGTCGGTCAGTGGACCAAGTGTCGAGCACAGCATTTCAGCTCGTGCATTTGTAGCGCCGTCTTCTGAGCCACAGCCACCAGCTGCTGCGTCTAAGCGCAAGAGCAGTGCTGCTCTGGTGTCGACGGTGTCTATTACTGACCTGGCTAAGCTTGAGACAAACTCGCAAGTACTTGTGGTGACGGTTGATCGCTTGTTTACGGCATCTGTGCGGTTGTCGGGTGCTGGTATTGTGGACTTTGTGCGTGCGCTGTCGCAGGTCGCGTGGGCTGAGATTGCCACGGCGTTTGCTGGCACCGCAACGAGTGCGCCAAATCACCAAAAGCAGCGGCAGAGCCAGGAAGTGGCACCGCCATCTCGGCTGTTTTCAATGACCAAAATAGTCGAAATCGCGTACTACAACATGGAGCGGATCCGCGTCGAGTGGTCCCAGATCTGGGCGATCTTGGGACCGCTGTTTGACCGCGTAGGTGCGTACTCGGACACACGTGCAGCGATGTTTGCCCTCGACTCGCTGCGTCAGCTCAGCATGAAGTTTCTCGAAAAAGAAGAGCTGCCGCACTTTGCCTTCCAAAAAGAGTTTCTGCGTCCGTTTGCCGATATTTTGGAGGGCGATGCGGCTGCACGACCGGCGGCGGCTGACTTGATGGTCAAAGACATGGTGCTGCGCTGTGTGTACCAGCTTGTGCAGGCTGCGGCTACGCATATTCGTAGCGGATGGAAGGCTGTGCTCAATGTTGCGCAAATCGCTGCCCGTGATCCGCACGATCAGATTGCAGAGATGGGCTTCCATATTGCGCGCGAGTGTGCACAGCATCATGGGCCGCAGATGTGGGCGCTCAGCGCAGTTCCGGTGACGGTGGACGGCGAGGCTGTAGAGGTGGTGGCGGTGACGGGCCTAGAGTACTTCCACGAGCTGATCGACTGTTTGAGCGAGTTTGCTGTGGGCACGGCGGCAGCGCGTCGTCCGCGGTTTGCATTAGGTGCTATCGACACTGTGTGCGTGGCCGGAGCGGCTCTGGGCGCGCAAGTCATGCAGCACTCGGCGTTTGTGGAGGACGCGCCTGTGGCTCTCGACGACCAGCCGCTGTACCGCGTATGGACGCCAGTGCTGCGTGCTCTGTTTGCCGTCGTCATGCACACCGATGATCTTGAAGTACGTACTCGTGCGCTCGACGCGTTCTACCGTGTGGTGATGACCCACGGCGCGCATTTTTCGCCTTTGTTGTGGGCACACGTGCTGCGCACCCTGGTGTTCCCGATGTTTGCCGATCTGCGTGATCCGTCGGCGTCGCGGCGGTTTGCCACGGTGGACGACCTGGAGCTGTGGTTCTCGACCACGCTGATCAAAGCCCTGCGGCACGTAATCGCCTTATATTCTGCGTACTATCCGCGCCAATTGTCGCTGTCTATAATGACCGAAGTGCTCGAGCTGCTTGTTCTGTGCATTGCGCAGCCGTCTGAAGTTTTGGGTAAAGTGGGCACTTTATGTTTGCACGACATGATACGAGCAAACTACGCAAAGTGGGACGCGCGGGCGTGGACGCTCGTGTGTGATACGTTGGCGCGGCTGTTTAACTGGTCGCAGCCGCGTGAGTTGTTTTCGGTGGCAGGTGCAGCGGTAACAGATGCTGAGGCGAACGGGCAGAGCGCGAAGAGTATGCCGGTGATTGTGCCGCAAGTGCGTCGGGGCGTTGATCCGACGCATGCGTCGAATCGGCCGAGTCCGTTGCGAACGGGAGGCAGCGGTGTTGATATGTTGCCGTCGACTGGCGAAGAGACGCCAAGTCCGGGAACGGCCAATGGCGATACAGACAGTGAAGTAAATGGCAATGTTGCCAATATTGAGGCTATTGCAACTCCGACTCTGTTGTTGTTGCCGCGTGCCAATGCGGCGCCTGACGCAAAGCCCGACTATGTGTATATCACGCTAAAGTGTATACTACAGTTGTTGCTTATCCAAACGGTGGGCGAGCTGTTTGGCATTGATGTCGAAACCGGAGCTCCATTGGCCGATAGCGCGGCTAACGACTTGTACGGCCACATGTCGGCCCACCACTTGTTTGTATTGCTGGACTGTTTGGACCAGTCGCGTGCATTTGCTCACCGCTTTAACGCCAACCACACGGTGCGTCGCAAGCTGGTTGAAATGGGCGTCATGCCGACTATGCCCAGTCTTTTGAAACAAGAGACGGGGAGCGTGCTTATGGAGCTTCATATATTGCAGCACATGCACGCAGACGCGGTTGGTGTGTCATTTGCAAAGGGGCGTGGATTGAGCATGGTGGCCGAGCGGCAGACTGTTGTGGAGGAGGTTGATGACCGGTTGTCGCAGCTCGTGCAACATGTCGTGTTGCAGTACTTGGGCCGCAATTCTGCTGACGCGAAACGTCGTGTTGTGTCTATGGCTAACCGCTTGGATGCATCGACTACGGAGGCGAAGAAACGTATGGTGATGACGGCTGCGTGGCGGCCGTCTATATTGGCTGTGTTGTCGTATATACTGAGGACAAAACGGTCGACTAACGAGAAATTGCCGTTCCAAGCGGTGGTGTCGAGGTTGTGGCGTGACTTGGTGGAGATTGTGGGCGTTGCCGTAGATGCTGGGGACAGGGATGTTGTGGGTGTCGTGCAGCAGATTATGAATGCTGTTGAAATATAAAATATGTGGGGGTTTGTTCAACTGTTGTTTATTTGTAATACGAGTATAAAATATTTAAACATCAATTGGGGTATTGTAAATTGCCGCTGACGTTATTTTTGCAATGTATGTTATATACAAAAAATCAATGTTGCGTGTTTGTATATTAAAAATTACTGGATGTTTAATGTGGGATTGCTTAAAAAGGCAGTTGTCGGTAAATTAACAGGAGTTTAGTGGTTTCTTCAACACAAAATAGGTTAGCGGTTGTTGTTTATGGCATTTAAATGTGCTTTGTTAGTTGTAAAATTATTTGATATATGATTGACATTCAATTAACAATTAAATATCTATTGCATTCTAAAGTAGCAATTGGGTGCCACTAGTCGGCAACACCATTGCAGTGTTTACTAAATACTAAATAGAACTGCTGTGTTGGTTGTAAAGTTTAATGTAGCGAAATATTTATTAAACAATACCACGTATTTGTATTCCTACAAAATAATTACCAGCACTTGCTGCTTAAAAACTCGACACTATGTAGATGTGGATGGTTGTCATACACAGAGCGTTTACGCGCCATGTCTACATCCTTGAGAAACCCATTTTGTGTGGCATGCCATTCGGGCGATATACAAACACGGGCAATGCTGGGAATGACATCGACCAACAGCACACAAAACTCTGCAGCTCTGCGTGTGCTCCGACAGCTCCAGCTTTGCAGTCCCAGATACTTTGTGCGCGCAGCACATCCAGTATACTTGTTTTGGTATCTCATCAGCAGCCCGGGCGCTGGCATTCCTTTGCCCGAGCCTGCACCAATGTCAGCCAGCGACAGATTGGCTTTTAGCACTTGCGGGCATGCACACAGGATGGCAATGGCCTGGTCAATGTTGAGCATGGTGAATGGCATGTCTAGATTATGCAGCATCTGTGGAAACTGCACTTTGGCTACAAGCTGGTTTATATTTGCCAGCTTCATCCAACGTAGACACAGCGTGTGTGTATTTTGACAAAGATCGAGCGATTTGTAAAAGAGCGAGTTGCGGTTATAAGGGTGAGCATGGGCGTGGTTGAGCCAGCTGAGCGACAGATAGCTGAGCTTGGCAAATGCGCCTTTTGCTAGCACATTAGCTAGATCCAGTGCGGCAAGAAAAACAGCGTCCAGTTCAATGTCAAGATGGCAGAGATGAGTTTGGCATTCAGCCAGAACAACTGGCAATGTATAAGGAAAGGATCCACGACAGGCCAGTGTTTTAAGCCGCGGAAATGGATTTACTGGTGGCTGCCAGCCATCTGGATCGCGCTGGCCATGAGACCACTGAG
>JANBRE010000009.1:0-77714 GCA_027577795.1 Coemansia sp. RSA 530 | reverse complement strand
ACACAGGCCAAGAACAAACGATAAGGGGCAGCCATGCAAATTGCCTGAGTCGGTAGATGACGGCGTGTTGATGTCTGCATGAGCGTCTATCCAGACTACGCATAGATCGTCGCCATATACAGCAGAGCTGCCGACAAGCGTACCCATGGCAATTGAGTGGTCGCCACCCAGCGTCACAGCCAGACGGCCCTGACTGCAATGCGCTTGGACCTGCTCTGCTACACGACGTGCGGCCATTGACACGTAGCGTGGGTTTTTGAGCTTGCCAATCGGCGGATCGTGTGCTGGCTGCATCGTACGGTACTTGTCCATGTTCTCGCTAAGCTCGACGCTGTAGCCCATGCCCTGGATCTGATCCAGTATTCCGAACCGTACCATTTCGACTGGTCCATCTTCCACGCCGCCCTTGGGCTGTCCACCGCTGAACGGCACACAAGTGATCCCGACCGTTGTGCTGTTCTTGAGGAACTTTGACCGATCGGCCATTAGCTGTGCATCAGTGAGTTGAGCCATGCTTTGGTTTGATAGCATGCGATTTAGAACGGAATATAATAGAAGAGTGGACAGGAAGCTCTTGCTTCGCTCCTCCCCATCCCTGCTCTTTATAGCAATTTTTTGTTGACCCAACTGCCCGCGCAACGTGAGTGGCTGAAACAGCAGAATACGCCTTTCCCACACCTGATTTATGACGCCGGGTCTGTCATTGTCTTGATCCTCGGGTTGCGCTTTAACGACTCTAATGTATGACCCGGAATGAACCCGTGTTCTGGAGTTTTTAGTCCAGAAGGTATGCAAGCGTGCAGAACCGGGGGTTGAGACGTCATAATGTGACTTTAAAGATCAATTTCAGATGCAGTTCGTTAAGCGGATATACGGCGTAATGACGCATCGTTTTCTTGCTTTGCCAACATGGCCTTAGAACCTTTGTAGTGCTTCCCATGGGGACTTGCAAACCCATCCAAATAAAGCACTAAAAGGAGGCGGCTGTGACTGCTTGTGGATCTAGTGTTGCTCATCAAACATTTCCTTCTTATTTCCCGCTCTTGTCCGTTTAGTCATTTTTAATTTTTAATTTTTAATTTCAGTTACTCATTCTGTAATACCAAAAAGCAGGAACCCCCGTGTATTGGGAGTATTTGCAAGTATGACTACAAAGGAAGCATCGTTTCAGGCGGACGGGCCGTCGGCGGGGGTCAAGTTAATGGCCAAGCTGGGCAACGGCGCAATAGCCGGAGTGACCGGCGTGTCGATAATCTTTCCGCTCGACATGGTAAAGACGCGGCTGCAGAACCAGAAGCCTGTGGGCGGCAAAATGCCGTACTCGGGCGGCATCGACTGCTTCCGCCAAATCCTGCGGGGCGAAGGCGTGCGCGGTCTGTACCGTGGCCTGGTGCCAAACCTGGCGGGTGTGACGCCCGAAAAGGCGATCAAGCTGGCTGTCAACGACATTATGCGTGGTGTGCTGGCGCAGCGGGCGGGCACGTCGCCTGAACGCCTGCCTGTGATGTACGGGGCGCTGGCCGGTGCCACAGCTGGGCTGTGCCAGGTCATTGCGACAAATCCGATGGAGATCGTCAAGATCCAGATGCAAGTCGCTGCCACCAATCCCGTAGCGGTTGGTACAGGTGCTGCTGCCATGGCAGGGCCTCCGCGAGTGACTGCAATGGGCATTGTGCGCGATCTCGGTCTGCGCGGACTATACAAGGGCACGACGGCTACGCTGCTGCGCGACGTGCCGTTCTCGCTGCTGTTCTTCCCGCTGCAGGCGCTGTTTGCCCAGAAAATTCAAGATCGCATGTACGGAGAGGGAAAGCCGGCTACGCTGTGCGTGCTGGCTGGAAGCACCGTGGCAGGCGTATTCGCCGCTGCTGCCGTGACTCCGGCTGATGTCATCAAGACCCGGTTGCAGTCGTCGTCCCAGCCATCGCCGCCCTACCGCAACATGACTGACTGCGCTCGTCGTATCTTACAGTCTGAAGGTCCGATGGCTTTCTTCAAGGGCACAGTGCCGCGCTGTCTGACCACTGCTCCGTTGTTTGGCATTGCGCTGATGATGTACGATCTTCAGCAAAAGGTTCTGGGCTGGTAATATGTTTTCAAAGTTTATTTCAATATATTTAGTGTTGCCGAGTGGCAGCAAACTAGACTTTATATTCGCAGAATCATTAAACTGGCACATGATAAATGCTAGGTAGGGGCCGCATATATTTAACATGTTAAATGCTAAACAGAGATAGTACATAGTAACAGAACGGTTTCTCAATATCAATATCTCTTTCGCAGTTGATGAAATTTAAATCTATTCCCCCGACATTGTATAACTTTCAACTCAAAAGTATATTTCAATAAGGTTTAATAAGAAAAGGAGTCTACTGCTGGGCGCACTGGACGCCAGGTCCGTGCTGAGCGTCTTCATAGTCCTCGTCCATGGCGGTGTCAGACTCGTTCATCTTCTTTTGGTGGTGCAGATCCACCGCCGACAGCACCACATCCTCGGTATGGTAGCCCTTGGGGATGGCAGGCACAGGTTGCCGCGCAGGCAGCAGGGCCTCGAGCTTCTTGATCTCCTCCTCGGATGTCCAGTTGGGCTCAGGGAAGCGCACGTTGAACTTGATGAACAGGTTGCCGTGGTTGTGGTGGCGGTACGACGGCATTCCCTGGCCCTCAATAACCTTGGTCTCTCCCGGCTTGATGGCCTCGCCCGGCAGAATGGTCACGTTGAGCACGCGGTCGTCCAGGTGCTTAATGTGCAAGTTGCCGCCGGCCAGCGCCGTCACCAGATCGATCTCAGCCTCGTAGAACAGATCGTTTTCGCGACGCTTGAATCTATCGTGCTCCTTCTCTTCAATAACAATGACAATGTCGCCGGGCAGCACGCCTGGCGCCTGATCGGCCTCGCCCTGGAACACAACCTTCTGGCCTCCCTTCATGCCGCGGTCAATGTTGACCTCCAGCTGCTTGCGCTCGTCCGTAACTTTGCGCCCAGCGCACTTCTTGCACCGCAGCCGGGGGTCGATTTCCTCGCCGGCACCGCGGCAGCTGTGGCACGGCTGCTGGATCTGCTGCACCATCGGGCCCATCTGCCGGATGATAATCTCAACACCACGCCCGTCGCAGTTGGAGCACTTGCGCACTGCGCCCTCAGCACCGCCCTTGCCGTCGCAGTCAACGCAGATCACCTTCTTTGTCACTTGCAGCCGGCTTGTCTTGCCCTTGTACAGGTCCTCCAGCGACACCTTGAGCGAGTGCGCAATGTCGCGCCCACGCTGCGGCCCACTCGGCCCGCGCCGTCCTCCGCCCATGCCGCCAAACATGCCGCCTCCGCCGCCAAACAGCTGCGAGAACAGGTCGTTGGCATCCATGCCGCCGCCTCCGCCCATGCCGCCGCCGTTGAGCCCCTCCTCGCCGTACATATCGTACACCTTCCGCTTCTCCGAGTCTGCCAAAATCTCGTACGCATGCGAGATTTCCTTGAACTTTTCGTTGGCCTCCTCGTTGCCCTTGTTCTTATCGGGGTGGTACTTTAGCGCCAGCTTCCGGTATGCCTTCTTGAGCTCGCCCTCCGACGCTCCGGAGTCAACCCCGAGCAGGTCGTACATCTTTGTATCGCGAACCATGGTATAATATCTATGCTAAACAAGCTATGGCAATTTTACAGAAAGTGGTAAAAGGGAAAGTAAAAGTTTAGAAAAAATTTGCAATGTTGTTTACCGCTGGTGCTTATAAAGCACATGGAACTCTTTCGAAGCTGATGGACTCTAATTTCTTTTTTACCTTTGTGCGGGTTTTTTGTATTCAAAGCGTGTACCGAAAGCAAAAACGTATAAAGCGTATTAGAAAAGCACAAAGTGGCAGGAGTAAAGAGAGAGGTCCCGGTTCCGCAGACTCTTCCGCCGTTCACTGGTAGAGACGAAGGATGTGGAACTTCCAGTGATTTAATCACAACTGTCGAGATCTAGGAAAAAGAAGAAAATAATCAGGCGCGCATCCACGACATGCCCGAGCGAATGCGCATGTAGTCTGGCATGCCCTGGATGGGTCCGACGCCCACCGCAGCTACTTCCTGGTCCCACAGGCGCTTGTACGCAACCTTGCGCACGGTCTCGGCGTCGATGGCATCGACGGCAGCTGCAACCTCAGCTGGCTCCATGCGCTTTCCGTGAGTCAGGATTTGGCGGCCAATATCCTCGGCCACGGCAGTGGTGCCGTCCAGGTTCAACAGCAGCGATGCCTTGAGCTGCTGCTTGGCCCGCTCAACCTCAGCCTCGGTGACTGACGTCGACAGCCGCGCCCACTCCTTCAGCGTAAAGTGCACCAGATCGTCCAGGTTTGAGACGTTCTCAGATGCCATGTAGATGCCCCACAGACCGGTGTCGTGGTACGACGTGTTGAACGACATAAACGAGTTGGCCAGTCCGTTCTTTGACACAATCTGCGACAGACGCGAGCTGACGTTGTTGGGCGCGCCCAGAGAGCGGTCCCAGTTGCCAATCAGCGACTGCAGCGTCAACATCGAAAAGTAGTCCGGGTCGGTCCATCCGACACCCTGTACAGCCAGGGCAATGTGTGCCTGCGGAATGTCGTCGTTGCGCACACGCAGGTCAGAGCCCCAGAAGCGCGGCGGTGCGTCCTTGTGCGTCGCCAGCGCGACAGGCTGCTCGCCAGTCTTGAGCGCGCCAAAGTGCTTCTCAGCCAGCTTGACCAAGTCCTCATGCTTGACACCGCCCGCACCAACCAGCACCATGCGGTCAGCCGTGTAGTTGCGTGAGATGTACTGCTCCAGATCGCGCTTTGTAATTGACAGAATGTTTTCGCGCGGGCCCAGGATGGTGTAGCCCAACGGGCTGTTCTGGAACGCCGTTGCGTGCAAGTGATCAAACACAACCTCCTCCATGATCTTCTCGACCTCCTCCTGCTCGCGCAGAATCACATCGCGCTCACGCTCAATCGCAGTTTCGTTCAGCTGCGAGTTCTGCAGAATGTCCGACAAAATGCCCACCGCCTGCGGCACATCCTTTTCCATCGCCTTGGCGTAGTACACTGTCTGCTCGCGCGACGTGTACGCGTTCAAGTGTGCTCCAATGTTCTCGATCTGCAGCTCAATGTCGTGCTGCGAGCGCTCCGAAGTGCCCTTGAACGCCATGTGCTCGAGAAAGTGCGCCGAGCCGTTGTCCTGGGCCGTCTCGCTGCGGCTGCCCGAGTTCACCCACACGCCAACTGTTGCTGTCTTCACCGCTGGGTTGTTCTCCGTGGCTACCGTGAACCCGTTTGCCAGCGTAGTGACCTGCGTCTTTGCCCCGCCCACTGTCGCATACCGCGCAAGCTGCGAGCCAGCTGGCCGAGCGAGCTACATACGCCAACGCAAATATATGCACTCCAATTACAGTCAGCTATTTATATATTTTTTGTGCCATGATCCAGTAATCGAAATTGAGCTTACCTTTGGCAGAGCGCTCTTGCTCAGTAAATTGAGAGCCATTGTCTTTGAATTGCGTCCTGTTTGTCAAAGCGGGTATAAAAAAGACACGACACAAAAACACAGAGAAAAAGAGATTCGAGGCGCAATCAGAAGGTGGGTTTTTTCCACAAGAGCGATAAGATGAAGCAGTGATCGGTGGTAATCAATCACAGGCGATCAAGCTGACGACTGGTCCAGATTGTTGGACCTGTCTGTCCCTGGAAATTGGCGTGTGGGGAATTCAGCCACCCGCTTTAACAACAAATTTGGCCTTGCGGTGATAGAGTGCTGACATCCATTTGTTTGGATAGTGTACATTAGACATCGGTCGAGACGACTCCTCGTGGCGTGCCAGTGCTATCCTGTTCTCAAAATATAACAACACCGGATTTACCGCCGCTCTTTCGCCCCAAGCGCATGAGCAGACGGTTTGTGTAGAAAATAGCTCTGGACGGTTTCATACTCGGCAATCGTAGTGCTGCTGCTGCAGGTCATAGGCAAACATTTTTCACCCCTCACGTCTTTTGCGTACTATTTTGTTCTATTTTTACACCACCAGGATAATAAGTAATATTTTTTTTGCCTTTTTCGTGTGTATTGCGGGATTGCTAGCCCAAAGTACACAATGACAACCAGCAGTCCCCGAATGCAGGCAATGGCCAGCAGCCCCAAGAACACAATGGCAACCAACAGTCCTAAAATTCAGGCAATGGACAGCCACTCTAAACTAGAGGCGCTAGATAGCAGCCCCGAAGCGTCGTCAGGCAGCGAGTCCGAGTTTCTAGAGACAGACAGCGACGACGAAGTGGACAGCGACGGCCAAGTGGACAGCTACATTGCGTCGCTGCACCTTGAGCGCAACAACACACGAGTGGGACACCGGCATCTCATCCAGCGGCGCAAAACGCTGATGAAGCAGGCGCGCAACCCACAGGCCGACCAAGAAGCGCTGGAGCAGGAAATTCGGCAGGTCGAGCGGCTGGCATCGTTGCTGGGGCGGCGACAGACGCGGTTCGACCGAAAGCGCGGGGCGCCTAAAGTCAACCACGACTTGGACGCGACACTGACAGGGTTCTTTGACGTAGAGGATAACGACCATGTTGGCGAAATCTTGCTGTCAGCTGGGCACCGGCACGATGAGGCCGACGACGTGGATGACGTGGATGACGCTGTTATTGACAATCCACGACTTACGGCCAAAAACATCCATGCAGCGCCGGTGGCGCTTCTTGCTCAGGAGCAGCAATCGGGGGATTACCAGCACAGTGATGATCCGTTTGATAAGATTGAGGAGATGAACATGGCTGAGTCACCGTCAGGCAGCGCCGAGTATTTGCCGCTGGATACTTACAAAAGCGAGGAGGTTATTGTGGCCGCAGCATCCAGCAACAGTTTGCAGGGTTCATTAGCGAGCAGTAATAGTGCCGAGGCGCGTGTATCTAGTGGCAAACTGGCGGCAGATGTTGCCGATGCTGACGATGAGGACGACGACGACATGTTGCTGGGCGTAATTCGGAGTGCTACATGGAAGCGGCATAGCTCGGCGTTGATCAAGGAACGTGAACAGCACGGACCAGCGATGCCAGCGATTATTGATGAAGATGAAGAAGAAGCTGAGGATTGCGCAGTGACAGAACCCAAGTATATATCCGAGGTAGCGGCAGCAGAAACAACAGCAGCACCAACATCAACAGCAACAGCGGAAAACAAAGTGCTTATGGCGCAGAAGAACGCAGCGCTTACTCGCAAACTGTCGCTGATGAGGGCCAGGGTTATGGCCAATGCACAGGACTCGCTTGCACAGGCAGGCTTAAGGTCGGGTCTGAGGACTGATGATGCAGGGCCGGAGCCTGAACAGGCAGTGGAAATCGGGGTGCCCAGCGTACTCAGCCCCCTGTCACCGCCGGGGGCGTCGATGGTGGACGATTATATGGATATTCTTGATTTTATGGACTCGGCGCAGCCAGCCGACATGAGTGACCGTGACGATGGACACATCAGCAGCGATCTGTTAGGCAACTCGTACAGCAGCAGCAGCAGCTCTAGTTCGATTGATCTCAGTGCAGCTGACAGCAGCGACAGCGCAGACAGCGACAGCCATTATTTGGCCCAGCTTATCCAGCCACGCCGCCTGTCAGTCGTCAACGTGGTCAACGAGCCACGTGTGCTGCCTGCTGTTGAGCCACCTGCCACCAAGCCGCCCGTCGCCGCACCATCTGCTGACACTGTTGATACTCAGACACCTGCGCTCGAGGCAGCGTCGGTAGCAACAGCTGGCATGCTTAACAACCGCTCGACTCTGCGTCGGAACCGCCGCATAACGAGCCGAGGGCGTGGGCTGCGCGGTGGCCACACATCGATGCTTGGGCCACGATCAGCTACAGAGCCATCGGCGGAGAGCAGCGCACGCAGCAGCGATGTTGACAGTGGCGAACGCAGCCGCACGGTTGGCAGCAGTGAGCGCAGTCGCACGATTGAGAGCCACGCAGCCAGCGAACATCTCGCGTCGACATTACGAGCGAGCCTATCGCTGGGGTCTCCTGAAAAAGTGGTTGAGGATAGCAGACCACGGACGGTTGGGCTGGCGCAATTGGCCCGTGACGCTATCAGCATGAACGAGCAACACACAAACACTCGAATGCGGCACATCCAGCCGCTTCTTTCCAGCACGAAGAGCCAGAAACCACTTCCGCCGATCCCCGATCGCCTTTTGCGCACGCTGGAAGTGGCCGACGCAAAGGCTGCAGCCAAACTCACGCCGGAGGCCGCCGATGCAAAGACTGTGCCGCAGCGCATGTGCCCGCCACTGCCCACCAAAGAGCGTCCACGCTTGCCTCGCATCCTGGCTGAGGATGGGCTGGGCACTCGCCCTGAGCTGGCGGCTGCGCGTGCGCGTCCATCGTCGATGCGCCTGTTTGGCTGCCGCCGCGGTGTCGACGCTCTGGATCCGCCGCTGGGCAGCCCGCGGGCCCTGCAGCGCCCTGCCACCGCCCAGTCGCTGTCGCTGTCGCCGACAGTGCCATCCACCGTCCAATCACTAACTCCGACAGAGCCAGTCACCGATGACGCGCCGCTCGGATTGCGCGAGTGGCTGCAACGCACCGATATGCTTCTGCCGTCCAACAACCGCGTGTCGAAGCCGCTGCCGTATCCGCCCAGTAGTTCGGGAAAGTCGCCGTCGTTTGTGAGCTACCATTATCAGCCTGCCAGCCCTTCATCGAGCGCAAATCCCTCAAGGACCGCCAGTGGCCGAGTGCTGAAAAAGGTCATGTTATTGCCCCCTGCCCAGCCGCAGCGCCCCTCTTCTGCGAGCTCGTCAAATATTTCTTCTGCTCCTCCGAACCCGAATTCACCACGCATTTCGCGTGTTTCTGCAACTTCTTCTCCTGCTACCAGTAACCGCAACAGCATCACAGCAGCTGCCCTGCCGCACCCTGAGCCCTGCAGCAGACCTGCCACTGACCCTGCGCCTTGCAGCACCAGCAGCAGCAGCAATCCGTCTGTAGCTGACCCCAATACCGCTCTATTCACACCTGTCGCCGAAAACAGCGGTGCTTTGACTTCTGCTTTGTCACAGCCGCCCAAGGTCCTGTCCAAGACCCCGACCGACGGTAGCTACTCGCCTGTATCGGCCATGGCGGGACCAACAGTCTTTTCGGCGCCGCCAGGAGCTGAGCCCGACTACGACCCGCACGCCGCTGGCATGGTCGAGCCCTCGGCGCCGATGCTTATGGAGCCTACAGCGCCCGAGTTTCCTACGGACTGGGCTGTGCCTGGAGCGCAGGACTATGCGTTCCCCACGCCCACTCACTATCAGCCGTCTGCTCCAGAGCCCTCGGCCCTTGAGCCCTCGTCGCCGCACAATGTTATGGGCTTTGCATTGCCACCGCCTGTATCACGTAAGCAGTATCTGCCGTCTGTAGCGCAGCAACAGTACTTGCCGCCTGTCTACCAGAAGCCACCGATGTACCAGCAGCCGCCCATGTACCAGCAGCCTCAGAAGCGCCCGCCAGCGCTGCCCGAGAAGCCGCGCCCGTACCAGCCTGACGTTCTTGGTCTGACTAATCATTCGAATGCGCTGGTACCAGCCGAGGCCGTGCTGTCACCAAGCGCCGAATACATCATGGTAAGTTGCCAAGCCGAATCGCCTCCGTCTTTTCCCTCCCAATGCATGTTATTTATAGATTGTGTCGATTGCGTGCTGCTTCTAGTGTGTACCCTCCGAATATTCCTACAGTTTGCATTTACGCGTGTCGTGCTTTCAACAAAGAGCGTGGTAAACCTACTCTCCCAGTGTGACCAAAAAGCATGCGTGCTTTTTTATCTACTACCAGAGCATATTTGCTCCAATAGTTGCTACTGCCCCTCAATCTTTGTGTGTTTTATTTGCCTTTACTTTGAAAGGTCGAGACCTCCCCTGTCCTTTGCGAGTTGGTTGCACAGAGTTTTTTTTTGTCAAAGGCTCTCTTTTTAGCGTCTTTTGCCTTCTTTTACAAGCACCTGGAAATATCCTATTCTGGCAAACAGACAGCCTGCAAATAGCATTTGGCTTCCCGGCACTAACATTATACATCTTTCTTCTCTGTCTATTTACACTGTACTATTATTATCCATGCTGTCGCTTTTTTCGACTCGTGCCAATCGCCGTGGCTCTAAACCTGACTCGTCTCGGTTACCTGAACTTCCCGAACTACCTGAATCGCCGCTGTCTGTTCGCAAATCATCGCTATCATCTGCGCTATCTCGACGACGCAAAACCATTGACGCCGACAATATCTACCACGACAATACGTACCACCCGTTTCCGCCTCGTTCCCGGTCGCTGGTTCCATATCCACCCTCTCCCATGAATGACCTTGACGACTCATTTTGCCTACTGCAGGTTGAGGGCACCGAAGAAGATGAAGAAAGGGAGGATGCCGAGCAGGAAAAGGCCCGCCTTAATGCTATTGCCGACGAATATCAGAACAACAGCTCATCGGGTGTGCCGTCCCGCGATGACTCGGGTCTCCCAAGCCGGACCAGCAGCCTAAGCGCCAAGCCCGCTGATGTGTCGCTGGAGCTGAGCGTTGTAACGCAAATCAAAAAGCTGACCAGCGACGAATCTGCCAGTTATACCGATGCCAAGGATCCGCCGCTCCCGCAGTACTCCCGCAACGACAGCGATATAAAGAAAATTGATCCGGTTGACGAGGTGCTGGAAAAAGAACGCCAACGCGAAGGCAAGCGCAAGGCGGCGCTGTTTGAGCTGGTCGACACCGAGCGCACCTACACTGATGATCTGCGCATGGTTGTCGAGCTGTTTCTGCTGCCGATCCAACTGCTGGGCAACCGCAAAATCGTTGATGTGGTCTTTGGCGACATGGTCAAGATCACCGAGATGAACGGCAAAATGTACTTTGACATGATTACGCGTCTGGGTCCACTGGCCTGTCTGGTTGATCCAAAGCGAGCCGGTCGCAACCGCCGCAAGAAGAAGAATGCCCTGAAAGCAGCTGCATCGCCGCACATTGGCCATTCGCGGTCAGTGCTGCAGGGTAGCTCTATTCGTTCGCCAGCGACGCCAGTAATTGTCTCTGCGTCAGCCTCAAACACCATGTCGCGGCGAATCAGCAACCCAGGCGATCCGCCGCATTCGTCGCCGCGGGCGTCTGTGTACTCGTATGACATTGCTCACGACAGCGCTTCGCTTAACCGGGCTGGGTCGCGGCAAGAAGATAGGCTGACTGGCGACGACATGTCGGTTCACACCAGCAACTCTGGCGGATCGAATGTCGATACAATTGGTCTGCGCGGCCTGTTCTCTGCCACTACCGAGCGCCAAAACAGCGTGCGCAGCCATGCAAGCGTGCCCGAGGAAGAAGAGTTCGACGAGGACAATGCATCGAAATGGACTGAGAACCAGGTGCTGGACTACTTTAAGAACGTATGCATTGGCGATGTGATGGCCAGCTACCTAAAGGACTTTTCGGAGCACTATGCGCTTTACTCGGCCAACCACGACAAGGCGATCGAGTATTTGAAGCTGGTGCGCGAGAGCAGCTCGCGGCTGAACCTGCGCAACGATGCGACTCGAGATGCGCACCAAAAGCTTCTGCTGACTCTGGAGCAGGCCGAGAAAGATCCGCGTGTTCGGCGTCTGCGTCTAGAGTCGTTCTTGCTGGCGCCAGTGCAGCGTGTGATGCGGTATCCGCTGCTGCTTGAGGCCCTGCTCAAGTATACGCCCGAAGACCATCCGGACCACGATGACGTAGCTTTGGCACTCAGTATCTCGGGCAGCGTGGCTACTGAGGTTGATCGCAAGTCTGAGGAGCTGATGAACCGGCAGCGGCTGGCCGAGCTGCAAAGCACGTTTGACTGGGCGCATCTGCTGGGCGGCGTGCAGCTGAAACTAGATACGTTTACCAAGCTGGTGGGCCAGCGCAAGTTTGTGCGCAAGGGTCCGCTGCGCAAGGCGTCGTCAGGGAAGCACCTGTACGCAATCCTGTTCAATGACTTTATGATGATCACGGTGTCGGACCGGCGCGGCGGTGTGTGGTGCTATGAACCATACCGTTTGCCCATTCAGACATACGACATGCTGGCGCGCGACCCGGTCAAGGACCAGTTTGAGCTGGTCAACTTGAAGAACGGCGAAGTTCTGCAGCTCCGGGCTGACACGGCCGCTGAGGCGAGCGACTGGGTCAAGGACATTATGAAGACGGCTAATTACTGTTACGAAGTGATGTGCGAGGCGCTGCGCTCTGGAATCCAGGTTAGCAAGGTCAAGTCGGTTATTTCGCCTGAGGCTCGGAACAAGATTCTGCAAGGGAGCAAGCCGACGTCGATTGGCAAGCGCCATTAAGCCTGTTGTTTAGATCTTGATTGTCTTTTCTCCCTTTTAAATTACTTGATAGTATTTCTCTAGTATTCGATATTTTGTTTTGTATATCAACACAACTCTACATAAATTTTATAGTGACATGGTTATATTAATCCACTTGAGCTTTAAATACAAACGCCGCACGGGAGTGCCAATAGGGCAGCACTCCGGCCCTCTTCGAGCAGCGTGTTAAATGTGCTGCTTGCAAACCGGGTATTCGACATCACAACCTGGAGCCCAATCGATGTCAAGTACTGTTTGGCGCGCGGAGACAGCTGTGAGATGTTCGCGCCGCCGCCAACCACCAGCAGCTCAGGCTTTGGGCGTGCTACATCGAGAATACGGAGCGCTCCTGGGTCCAGCACCGCAAGCGGGTTGATCACCGTGCCATTCTTGTCTTCCGTGGGCGGCGGGATCTTTAGCGTAAACGCCGTGTTGTTGACCATAAGCAACGGACCGTATGCTGTGTGTCCAGTGCTGAGCCGGAACCCTGTGGTCAAGTTCTCTGTAATGCTGACCATGTTGGGATCTGCTTCGAATACGTTGGCAAAGCCAGCGTCGAGTAGCGGTGCTTTCATGTCGTATTGGAACCAGTCGTCTTCGCGGGCGGGTTGGCCGTCGCGTGGGTGGCTGGGAGGCGGACGACGCTTATCGCTGTACTGTCTGGTCGCTCGGTAGCACGTTGCATACAGTTTGGAGGTTGTCAGCCTCTGGGTTCGTGCCAATGTACTGTACATTTTTGAAGCCTAATTAGAAAATAATATGTGATGGCATGCAAGAAACAACCTCTGAAAGATCAAAGATACAGATTTTTAATGCGGCAATTGGCCAAAGAAACCACAGATCGCATGATCATGTGATCTAGTCGTTATCTTATATGACGTTGTGGCTAATTGGCATTCCAATTGTGTTTGGTGTCGGCGTGGGCTTGGCCATGCAGCCAATGATGTTTTGCGCTCAGAACTCGGGTGACCAGCAGGACGTTGCAACTACGACTACGCTGTTTATGACCATTCGTATGCTTGTCAGTGCAATTGGGTTGGCTATTGCCCAGAGCGTCATGCAGAACGACATTATGCCATTGCTCAAGGTTATTGCCGCTCGATTCCCAGATCAGGCCAACGTCGTGTATAACATTGTATCCAACCAGAGCGTCATATGGGAATCCAATGTACCAATAGACGTACGTGACGCTGTAACTGAAGCATATGTAAAGTCGACACACAAAGTATATCTTGTATTTATGGCGTTTGGCAGTCTGACGTTTATTGTGTCGCTGTTTTCCAAGAACCTCAAACTTTGCAGAAACCTTGGTGGTGCGGCTGCCGAGTAATAGAGCTATTATTTTTCGAGTTTGTTTTTAAATACACCCGACTTTCTTATTAATTAAACGTTTGGGGTTTGCATTTTACTTTTAGCTGTTTACAATTCATACAACTGTAAAGAGAATAAAGATATTCATCGGGTACGACTCGGCCCCGATAGCTGACTAATCGAGGAACTTTAATTTTCATAACAAACATGTCGTTATACGGGTACATTAAATACTGGTGGTGGCTTTAGAGGCAAATTAAAACTTTACATTCAAAAAATTCGCCTGTGCCCACTTTTGCAAATTACAACATGTTAAGACAGCTTATGTGGCAAGTTTGGACGTATTCAACACCAAAAATGTAGCCCATTTATACGTGTGCTTAAATCATGTGCAAATAAATGATATTACATAATTGTGTATTCTCCGCGTGTCGGAAATGCTTCGGATTTGATTCGTACACAACCCCCTGTCCGGAATACATGCATTAAAATACGTTGTTTACTTAGCGGAAACGTACGATGTTAATGAAATCCAGAATTTGCCATTTCCGTGTTTTGGCCGAATTAGAAACCGCTCCTATCAACCAAGCTTGCTCTGCCATAAAAACTATACTGTTCAGCTAAACTAATGGTTGGTTTCTTTACGTTCTATCTTTCACATTCCATCTTTTCTATCTTTTCTACATATCTGTTCTATCTTTTCTACATATCTGTTCTATCTTTTCTACATATCTGTTCCACTTGCTTAAATTCACCAGTAGCAAACATTTGATAGTGAATATTGGAAAAGTACGCGCACACTCGTCTATAAACAAATATGCCAGAACTACTACGCAACAGTTCGGATGACAAGGCGAGCATCCCTAGCTCGCATGTTAGCAATGCCACGGCCAAGGGTATAGAAACTACTCAAACCAATACTAGTTACAGTAGCAAGGATGCTGAGCAGATAATTGCGGATAAAGAAGAAGGCTTGGATAAACGAGAGGCCAAAGATGTTGAAAGCGGTGTTAAAACCGAGCCGCCAGTGCTTAGCGGCAAGAAGATGTTTGGTGTGATGGTGGCTCTAGCACTGTCAATGTTTCTGGCTGCGTTGGATAACACAATTGTCAGCACAATGTTGCCCAAGATTACAGAAAAGTTCCACGCGTTGACCTTAATGACGTGGATTATATCGTCGTATGTGGTGGCCAGCACGGCGCTACAGCCAATTTACGGAAAGCTGTGTCATATCTACGGTCACCAGTACGTGCTACTGGTTGCGCACGCGTTTTTTCTGGCAGGTTCGGTGGTGTGTGGCGCGTCCAAGTCGGCGCATATGCTAATTGCTGGGCGGACAATTGCCGGCGTCGGTGGAAGCGGATTAATGTCAATTTGCTTTGTCGTGGTGGGCGATTTTATACCAACTGCACGTAGCCCACTGTATCTGTCAGTGTTTGGAATGATGTGGGCAATAGCATCAGTGGTTGGACCGCTGCTGGGCGGCGTGTTTGCCGACAAGACTGGTTTTGAATGGGGATTTTACATTAACCCGTGCATTCAAGGCGCTGTTGTTGTCCTCATAGTGTTATTTATGCGCATTCCGCGTCCCCAAGGGTCGGCCACATCCAAGCTTAAACGCATTGATTTTATCGGTATTTTTGCTATAGTAGCGGGAATTGTGCTACTTGAGCTAGCTTTGACGTGGGGCGGTCAGGACCATCCATGGAAGTCCGCTGCAGTCATTGTGCCGCTAATTCTCGGCATTCTGATATTGGGAGTGTTTGTGCTCATTGAGTGGAAGATCTCCAAGGAGCCTGTCATGCCGCTCCGTCTGTTTAAGCGCCGCAACACGCGACTGATGTTTGTAGCTCAGATATTCTTTGGGATGTCATTCTTCTTGCCCATATTCTACTTTCCGCTATATTTGTCCGTGGCCAAGAACTCTAGCGCGATCAGCTCCGGATTGCATTTAATTTCTTGCGTGCTGGCTCTTTCGCTAGCGTCGATAACTTCGGGCGTGCTAATATCCAAGACTGGTGTATACCTGCCCATTATTTGGATCGGATTGGCCCTTAATACAACCGGCATTGGTTTATTTGCGCTCATAGGCTCCCATTCCAGCAATGGCGTGCTTATTGGAATTCCGATTGTGTTTGGCATCGGTACAGGATTGTCTTTGCAGCCAATGTTGTTCTGCGCTCAGAATTCTGTCGACCAGCAAGACATCGCAACTACAACTACCCTGTTTATGACCATCCGCATGCTTGGAAATGCAATTGGGTTGGCTATTGCCCAGAGCGTTTTGCAAAACGAGATATCTCCGCTACTCAAAGCTATTGCTGCCCAATTCCCAGATCAGGCCAACGTTGTGTTTGGTATAGTTTCGGATCAAAGCGTCATTTGGAAATCAGACGTGCCCGAAGATGTGCGCAGCAGTGTTATTGACGCGTATGTAAAGTCTTTGCAGAAGGTGTATCTTGTATTTCTGGCATTTGGCGGTCTGACGTTTATCGTGTCGCTGTTTGCCAAGAACCTCAAACTTCGCAGAAACCTTGGCGGTGCAGCTGCTGAGTAATATACTTGATACATTATAGTTTTATATTGTATTTTAGGAGGCAACAACTAAACCGCATATCATGTTAAAAGGGCGGCCAAGTGAAGTAGTGCTTTATCTCCATGCAATAAAACATCTAGTGATATACACATCTGCTATGCGTTTTGTTACAAAAATCTGTTTGATGCGTAAGGTTGATAGCGTTGTTTATAAACCAAACACGTTTTTGATTGAAGCAACATTTATAATTAAAACAACCAACAACCAGCCAAGGCGGTTTTTAGAGCTGTTCTATACGTGAAATTAACGAGCAAAAAAGTAGGCAATATATATTCCATGTGTTTAAGCCTGTTTTTCAAGCCTTGCTCTGCATTTCGTTCAGAGAAATCATTATTGCACCACTTTGGCGTGGACGGCATTAAATAAACTCTGGTGAAATTGGCAAATGTTTGGGAAAGCGAGCAAGCAGTCTACTGCATGCCGCCAAAGCCTTTGCAAGCGTTGCTAAACACATTGCGCAGCTTGAACGTATCTGCTGCTGTGTCCAAAAACACTCTGACCAAGATGATATCTGTGTTGCTGCGTGCTTTCCTTGTTTGAAGCGTTCTTTCTTAGTAACTGATATTGCTCATTTTTCCTTTAAACCACGTACGCCGACGTTTAGTACCGCCTTTTGTCATAGTTGCATACTTTGTCAATTCACAGGACTGACTGTTACACAAAACAACGCTTAAACACACCAACGGTTCTTAGTTTCCAGGCTTGTTACAACCAAAAAAGCATTCATACACCCCGGTTGATGTTTTTCACACGTTTCACATTATCTAATAAACAACCATGTTGTTGAACATGTTACATAGCTTTAACTACCCAGCTCAGACTAGAGAAACTTGATTGCTAGACCGGTTGCTGGTCTTTTCTTACTCCCAGGCACATGGCTGGCCCGTGCCATTTATGCTATCGGGCGGATCAATCACCATGTGCTTTTTATTTACCTCTTTTTGGACCGAGTTGGTTACACCAAAAAGAGGGACCACGCTGCAGGTGGCGGGACCGCAGTTGTTGGCGATTTTGGCTCGATTGTGAAGCATGTGCACTTTGTCGGCCAGAGCCAAGTCTGCCAGAATAGAGGCTTACATCGCGCCATGAGAAATTGAATATAAGAACCACGATAGCCGTCGCCCTCTGGCAATTCTTTTCTTTTCTTTACTTTACCTTTCTTCAAATATAAAAGCTTCAAATTTCTATCATGTTTGCTTTTATCCTGATATTGTTTTTTGTTTTGATTGCGAGCGAGCAAGCACAAGCTGCCGCCCGGTTTCTCGTCCCGGCGTTTGCCAGAACTGTCTGGCACTGCGCCAGCAACGCATTGGCAACGGCCCCAGCGGCTGGACGCACAGACGGAAAAGTGTCTGGAGCTGCATCGGCAGCTCGCAGAGCAGGAAACAAAAGGCGCCATAATAATGGAGAGGCACACTACTCTTCAGCGCTTCTATGCCCATAACAGCGGGATTATAGATGGATACGCCCGCGCTCTGGCAGCTAAGGAACGCAGGCTTGAGGAGGTTGACGATAAGCTGCTCGCGACAATTGATGACCACGACGCCAAAATTGAGGTAATTGCTTCGCTAAAGTACAACGAGGAGCAGTATCAGGAGGAAATCTATGACCTCCGGGCCGAACTTGGCTTGCGCGCTGAATAACCTGAACAATTTCTAATTTTTTCAGTTTTCATAGTTTCTATTCAGCCGTTTTTATACGTAAAATTATTAATACAAAGTTAAAGTAAACAATAACTGCATTTTCCAGTCACCACATTTATAATAAAGTGTTATTATACAGCTTGATACGGTAAGCATATATAACTTGTAACTTTTCAACACCACTGGGAATATTTAAATAAAAAGACCTGTCGCGTTTCGGTTTCTGAATTATCAATTTTTGCTTTAATTTTTCTTTAACACAATATCTGTTATATTATAAATATTGATATAGTCATTGGGCGCGTTCTTTGGCGGCCTGGTTAACCACAAAGCCGGTTCCAGCGACAGAAACCTCCAGATACGAGTCACCACGCTTGGGCACAGTGGTTTCACACCCAGTAGCGTCATTGATATTAGCAATAATTGCACTATGTTTGCCAATAATATGATATACGTGTTGAGTTTTTCAAGAGCGTAAATGCATTTACAAAATAAGAAATTAACTGTCACTTGATTGTGGTTAGCAAGTTAAATAGTAAACAAAATTAGACGTGAGGATTACCTGCTCTTCCTTTTTAGTTTCACATTGATATTAGTTTAAATATGCCCCATAACTTTTTAAATGCCGGATCATGAGTCTAATTAAATTTACATGTGGTGATGTCGCAGAGTTTAAGCCAAAATGTATACACTTTTCACATTACAATACTAATTATGCCATTAGATAACAGTGCGCAAATTTGCACAGCAGCGGCAGTTTTGACAGCAGCAGTCTGTTTTCAGGGCTGGCGGATACTAAATAAGCCAGAAAGCAAACACACTGCCACTGAGCGGTCGGCAGCGATAGTCCATGGCATAACTGGGTTGATTGGAAATACGCCACTGATTCGCATTAACAGTCTCTCAGATGCTACAGGGTGCGAGATATTAGGAAAGGCAGAGTTTTTGAATCCAGGTGGCAGCTCCAAGGATAGGATCGCGCTGTACCTGATTGAACAGGCCGAAAAATCCGGGCAGCTAGTGCCACACACGGACAGCTGTATATTTGAAGGCACGTCAGGGTCGACGGGGATATCTCTGGCAATGGTTGCACGAGCCAAAGGCTATCTTTGCCACATTGTAATGCCCAGCGATCAGGCAATCGAAAAGTCACAGCTGCTTGAGCGCCACGGCGCGACAGTCGAGCGGGTAGCACCATGCTCGATTGTAGACAAGAATAACTTTGTCAATGTGGCTCGACGTAGAGCTGCAGAATATGGTGCAGACGACAAGTCAGGCACACGACGCGGCTACTTTGTCAACCAGTTTGAGAACCCACTCAATTCGGATGCACACTACAGATCTACAGGGCCTGAAATATTCCAGCAAACAAACGGACACATACATGCGTTTGTGCATGGGTCAGGGACTGGCGGGACAATTGCTGGCGTGACACACTACTTGAAGCAGCAGGTACCCGGGATTATGAGCTTCCTAGCTGATCCACAGGGATCTGGGTTGGCAAACAAGGTTAACCACGGAGTCATGTTTGCTGCGACTGAGCGGGAAGGCACACGGAGGCGACAGCAGGTGGATACATTGGTCGAGGGTGTTGGTCTCAACAGACTGACACGCAACTTTGCCAACTTGTTGAAGCCGATGCAGGGCGATAGTAAAGGCAAGTGTATGCTGGATGGCGCTGTGTCGGTGAGCGATCGGGATGCCGTTCGGATGTCACGCTGGCTAATGGCTAATGACGGGCTATTTATTGGCAGCTCGGGCGCTATCAATTGCGTGACCGCACTGCATGTTGCGCACAGACTTGGACCAGGTCACACAATTGTCACAATTCTGGCAGACAGCGGACAACGGCACTTGACAAAGTTTTGGAACGATCAGGCCATGGTCTCACTAGGACACGATGTTAATGCGCCAGCAACATTGGATATTTTTGAGCAGCAATAAATCTTGCATTTTACATTTTAAATGTAATGGAACTATGCCAACGTCAATTTGCATTTGTTTTCTGAAGGTAATCACTGCATTAGCCAGTCAAGTTGGGTACCCCAAATGCTCAATATCCTTGACTGGTGTCCATATGTTTTGGATTTTATTAGCGGTGCAACATAGTATTTGCATTTGATACCAGTAAACAGGTTATTTTGTAAATAAAAAAATAAAAAACCCAAGCACTAGTTATTCCAGAATGTCAATAGTCTTTAGCTGAGGCAAGTACCATTTCAGATTTTCAAACACTCCACCGAATGACATCTTGTTGCAAAATTTCCAGCGCATTATGCTATGACTAATGTTCAAGCACAGTGTTTCTATCTTCGATGATGACGGAATTGGATAGTGCTCCTTTATGTTTGTAAGAAGCTCGGTAGTCTCGTCAAGTACATTTTTATCGCAGCCACAAATGTCTATTTCCAAATGGACAAGATTGGGCACCTTTGGGAGCATGTCAAGCAGGACATTAAACGGAATATTAAAGCCCAGCATTAGGTGAGTGAGGTAGGGCCAATCGACGCGATCCATGATTTCAGAAATATTGATTTTACTTATTTCGCAGCGAACAAACTCAATGCCACTAGTTTTGTTGAATATTTCGTTGGTCAATGGTACAAAATCATCAAACTCTTCAGAGTACACCTCCCCCACCCAGACCAAAATCAGTGTATCTAGGGTTCCAAGTGGCTGCTTGCACAACTGTGAGGCACTAATAATTGAACCTTCACAGTGAAGCCATTTAAGCCCATGGCTCATCATGGCCTGTGCAACTTTTCTGGTTAGGCTACTGTTATTTGTATGCAGCCGCTCTAGCTTTGGAAACTCCAGGTCGAGATTATTTGCTATTGCCATGTTGCCAGCATCTGAATCTTCATACACGTCCGTGATCGACAAATCCACCAGATTATCGAACACAATCGTCTCAGACACATTGCCAACACGAAACATGTCCCAGCTGAATGGTATTTGATCAAGATCAATTCTTATCTTTCGAGGCGACCGAGGGCATATAGTTGGCAAGTCATATTCGCTAACGCAGTAGAATGTTAGGTCAAGCTCGACAAGTTTTGGCGCAGTCAGTGTATAAGGAAACGCAGTTGGCATGTCATTGACATACTTTGTTAGCTGCTTATCGTATCCAACAACCAGCTCCACAATCAGCTTTTGAAAAAACTCGTGTGGATAAAGCATCGTAGTACTAATACTGCTGACATTAGGATACCTGTTTATCAGAGCATCGGCAACTGCCTTAGAGGCATCATGGCATTGACGCATCAAAAGACTGTCGGGAGTTTCGTCAATATACTCCAGCTCAAACCACATTATAAATGGCTTGGTCAACCTGATCTCCTCGGGCAAGCCACAGAACAGCGCCTCCAGAATAGACATAAATGTTTTTAGAGAATCTGCTTCATTGACACTAACATGATGACACTTCTCGTCAAATAACAGCTGCTTGACCATGCTTTCCAGTCCAAGCTTCTTGATCAATGTGATATTCGTGTATATGAGTATTGAATTTCTGCCCTCCAATGCTATTGCATCACCAATACAGTTGCCCGAAAAGCTGTCCGAGAAGCTACGTGACTCAGAGTCCGAACTCTTAGCAAGGCTGTGATCAACATGTTCGACAATTGCGTACCAATAGAGGTAGTGTTTTCCATAAACACGCCAATCATGGCAAACTGACAGTAAAGGCAAAGCTTGCTTCCATATAGTTATATCGCTACCTATTCCACTGGATGCAAACGCCAGTATTTTGGCTGTTACGAGCGCTGGTAAATCACTGTAGGCAACCATCGCTAAATACAATATGTTTAATGTAGATAATATTGTCAAAGTATAAAAACGTGAGGTCGATGTGTATTTTGAATTAAAGTAATCATCGATCCGATGCCTTACAAATCTATATTAATCCTCAGTATTTCAGATCAATAGTATGGGATATTAGAATAAAATATGTGTTGTTGTGACCCATCATTGAGTCGCTGAGTCAATGAGCCACCGATCCAAGAGAGATCGGGATCGCCCAAGACAATGAACGAGGCGCAATGCATGCAAATGGTTCTTCAGTTACTTAGTTACTATTGATTAGTTTTTGGTATATCCGTTTATTACAAGGGTTACATCACATTAAATATAAAAATTATTTACAAGTAAGATGTAAAATTGGGTAAAGTACTATTGCGGATGCCACAGCCGGCTCAACTCTCAGTCCTATACTCCCGTAGGCCCAGAGTATGGATAGTAGGACTGTGCGTGGAAAGGTGAATACGTTTTTAACAGACACAAATGTGAGCATAACGTGGTCAGCTATGATAATAGCTGATATGGCGTCATACAGTGAATTTTATTTTCCTTGCAAATATATACTGTCGTCAGCACTTGTTGCTGTTTTATTGTTTAGTTAAAATGCCAAGTATAAATTAGGTTGTATTTCTGGTATTCTAGCGCTTTTGTGTTGCGGGTTGCCAAGAACCTAAAGTTGCGCAGTGATATTGGCAGTGCGACTTGCAAGCGATAAAAACATTATTTTTTATTTTGTAATTTGGCTGATATTCCCCCGTCTCGGGAATTACATGATGCAATATTAAGAATAAAATTAAACAGGGCGCAAGTAGTCTGGGCAGAGGCTGGCTGGATATGTGCAAGGGTTTGTGGGTACAGCTGCCGGTTTCCAGAAAGAAAACAAGACAGAAAGAAGGGAGAGCAGACTAGATAGCTGCCTCGCTCTTTTCGCCTTGGCTGTCGTCAGCACCATTTAAAGGCCGATCCGAATTTTGCTGAGGATCATGACCGGCACTGCTGGCTGAGGAAACAAAGCTGTCATCGTCAGCATCCGAGTATTCGACCATTTCCTCGTCGCTGGCAATGTCGTTGTCCTCGAGATACCCATTGTTGCCATTCCGACGCGTGTTGCCGGCTAAGTAGTCATAGTAGTCCTGCTCAATAAAGTGGCAGCTGTAAAAGTAGTTGAACTGGTCCTCATACTCGTGCCATGTCGCAGGATACACGGGTGCTTGAATGTCACGGGTCAGGCTGACTGCTGAGCCAGCAGGCGACTGCGCGAGCGGCGAGGGCACTAGGGCGTGGATCTCACCCATGGTGCTCAGCCCCGATGCTCGCGGAAGCATATAGCGCGGGTAATGCTCTACATACATGTCTTCAGGCTCAAGCAGGACGCTGTCATCTGGATTGTCATTGTTGTCGTCATCGCTTTGGTCGAGCTCTGCAGCACAGTTGTGTTCAGGTTTCGAATCGTTACTGTGATTGCTTTTGACTGCAGACGACGGATGTATGCGCTTTTGGGGAATGTAGGTAGGTGAGTTGTCTGGCGACAGCTCATCGGCGCTGTCGGCGGTGTGCTGATCGCGTGGCGGTCGAATAGAAAAGTGAGAGTTGTGGAGACGGGGGTGTTTAAAAGGGAGCGCCGACAGCAGCAGCGGGCGCGCGGGCACTATCAAGCCCAGGCTCATGAAGCCCACTGGTGGTGTCGGCAGAGACGTCGGACGACACAACCTCGTCCTCATCGCTGACTTCGGCGCTATCCTCAGCGCTATCCTCAGCACTTTCTTCGTCGCTGGGGTTGAATGCTGGAGACTGCGGGTGCGATGCATCGCTGTGCGGAAGCTTGGAGATTGAGCCCTTGAGGCCAATGTTTTGGCGCCCGATCAGCTGCTCCTGCACCTGTTCAATGCTCTTAAAGTAGCGCACGGTTTTCACGTGCAGCTCCAGGGTTGCATCCTCGTCGCACACAATCATCGCTGCCGGATGCAGTTGCACAACTGACAGCGTCCACATGTGGTTGACGCCCTCTTCGATGCACTTTGCCAGCGCAACAGCCTTGTGCGCGCCCGTAATAATCAGCAGCACCTCGCGGGCAGCACGTACAGTGCCGACGCCAACAGTCAGCGCCAGTTTGGGCACTTTGTTGACGTCACCACCAAAGAAGCGTGTGTTCGCCAGCACAGTCTCGTACGCCAGAGTCTTCACGCGTGTTACCGACTCGAGCGAGCTGCCCGGCTCATTGAACGCAATGTGGCCATCCGGACCAATGCCGCCGAGAAACAGCTCGATTCCACCAACTTCTTTGATTCGGTCTTCGTAGCGCTGGCACTCGGCTGCCAGGTCCTCGGCGTTGCCGTCAAGCATGTTGATGTTCTCCGGTCGCAGATTGATGTGACCGTAGAGGTGCCGGTGCATAAACGCACAGTAGCTCTCGGGGTGTGTCTTGGGCAGTCCGACGTACTCGTCCATACTAAATGTGATTACATTGCGGAACGACACTCGGCCGCGCTTGTAAAAGTCAACCAGATGCCAGTACACCTCGACAGGCGTCGACCCAGTGGGCAGCCCCAGCACAAACGGCCGCTTGCGCGTCGGCTTGAATTCGTTTATCCGCTGTCGGACATAGTTGGCTACATGCAGTGCATATGAGAACAAGCTTCCTATTGAGCACAAAGCAAAGGCAAGCATCGATGTCCCCGAATATGTGCGTTGCAGCACCCGACTTACCCGTGTAATAGGCCACGGCCTTTGGGTCCTCGCGGATAATGAGCCGCATTGCTCGTTGTCAGTTGAGAGTATCGCAATTTCAAAAGCAAAGAGTACAATAATTAGAGAGCAGAGACGTGGCGAGAATTGGGGTGGGAGTTTTTCTGTTTTAGCTCTCCCCTGGTCCTGCAGTGCGCACAGGCCCGCCGCGCCCACCCAGATTCGATTGGCTGTTTTCTTCCCGCATTGGCCAATCACATGACGTGCTAATTTATTGTGCAGCACTATCACCATGGCGGATGATCTTGGGTTAGGAGCCTTGGGAGTCTTGGGAGTCTTGCAAGGCTTGCGAGCCTCAGCTGGCTGCCCCGCTGGAAACGAGTGGGGACAGTTCCTGTTTCCCTCAGACTCTGTAGCATGTGCCTAAAAATCCCCTGAACTCTCCACCCTCAACTAAACGCAGAGAAATAAACTATACACTAACAAAATAGAATGTATTCTATTTAGAAATAGCATAGGCAAGGCTCGCCACCTGCCATGGGCCCAGTTTAAAGCCCGCATGTCTTATGTGAATATTTCAAACTCGTCTCCGCAATCTGCAAGCGCACACAAACTTGCTTAATCGAATGGTGATCAGTGATAGACCATTAGCTTTATTGTCCCAGTCGAGTTCTGCGGAGACTCAGAGTTCTGGCAGGGATCATAGTTTGATCTGCGGTGGTTTACGCCCGCCATCAGAGTCAAGCAGTATGACCATTCCACCTTGTGCTGCCGCGCACGCACTGAACAACCACAATTATGAGCTCCACTTTAGCATGCAGAGTGGCGTGTTAATTGCGCAGGTAATCTTGAAAAGCTGCGTGGTCATGCCGTTTCCCGCCATTGTATAGGAGCCAGTGGCTGTCAATGCCAAATTCAACCTGCTGACATGGATTGTGCTTGGCAAGCACTGGAAAGCAATTGCCATTGTGCTGTTGCCGATTCTGCGGTATCTGATAGTGCATGACCCCACAGCAGACAGCTCAGAACGCTTGCAAGCTTGGAACCCTAAATCATGCCAGTTGCGGCGGACAAGAAGGAGCTAGTAGACATCGTGGCGTGTAATCGATGGTGATCTAGCTACAGGAGCAGCAGGTTGGCAAACCCAGGGTCCAAGCTGTGGGTTCACGTGTCATAGTGAGTGGCACTACAGCAGTGGTGATCAAAGGCAAAGGCACTGTGCTGCTGGACTAGATGTTTTGATTTAAACAGTACGGTTGGAAATCTGGGAATTCGGGGAGGAAAACATTTCAGATAACACTGTTCGGTCATTAATCCGGAGGACTTGCATCAATGTCACAATCTGCGCGCAGCCAATGGCCGCGAGGAAGCTCCCGATGGTGCACATCTTTGCACCCCCAAAAGGCCTTTCAGCAACATCGACCTCCGAAAAAATGCCCATGGCGGCATGTTGATTGGATGGCGAGCAGGTGCCTTCTGGCCCAGGTCAGCTGGCGATTGCCACTCAAATTGGGCTCACCGCGCGGACACCGCGCAGCAAAACAAATGCAAGGAGAATTAGTCGGGTCGTTTAGGCGTTCTGGCCAATACTTTCTGCAGCCATATCCATGAGGAACGGCGCTTATCGCGCATATAAAGCAGCGCCGAGCCCCCTCCCCGCCTTTTGGCGAGTGAACTTCTTTTTCTCACACTTTTACTGCTTTATAGATTACCTTGCATCTTCTTACCAGACAGCCGGCACTGCGGGTGATTATTTGCTTTTCTATATACACACCATTGAGCACTGCGCATGTCCGACACAAGAAGCCCAATTACACAGTTCTACAACTGCCGGGTCCTTCGGGACCACGCGCTGGTCGAAGACTGCCTGTACGTACAAGACGGCAAGATCATTGATCCGGCAAAGATGTTCTGGGACGAACAGAGGGTCCCAGATGTGCGCGTGAACTGCCAGGGCGGTATCGTGTCTCCAGGGTACATCGACCTGCAGATCAACGGTGCGTATGGGTACGACTTCTCCAACGACACGGACATGATTGAGGAGGCAGTCAGCAACATCTCCAAAGGTCTGCTGTTGCAGGGATGTACTGCGTATTGCCCAACGACGGTCAGCTCGCGGCCCGAGGTGTACCACAAGGTGCTGTCGCACCTGGGGCCGCGTGCAGGGTCCATAGAGCGTGGAGCGGCGGTGCTGGGAGCGCACATTGAAGGACCGTTCATCTCGCCACTGAAAAAGGGCGCTCACGAGCTGGCGACGCTGCGCACGGCGGCGCGCGGATTGGCAGACTTTGACGAGTGCTATGGGCTGGACAACCTGCGCCAGCACGTGGCATACGTGACGATGGCTCCTGAGGTGGAAGGCGTGCTGGATGCAATCCCAGATCTGATCGCTGCCACGGGAATCAACATATCGTCGGGCCACTCGAATGCCACTACAGCGGTGGCCAACCAAGCGCACCGCAGTGGCGCCAAGATGATTACGCATTTGTTCAATGCTATGCATGCGTTCCACCAGCGCGACCCAGGAATCATCGGGCTGCTGGGAGCGGCCGAGTCGCGGCCATTTTACGGCATCATCTGCGATGGCATCCACGTGCATCCGCACTCTGTGATGATTGCGTACTACGCACATCCGCAAGGAGCGTGCCTGGTGACTGACGCCATGTCGGCGCAGTGTCTGCCCGACGGCGCGTACAAGCTGGGCGAGATGGACGTTAATGTCCACAGCGGACACGTATATATCAAGGACACTAGCACTATTGCTGGCTCTATCATATCGCTGGCCGAGTGCGTGCGTAACTTTATAAAGTTCACTGGTGCTTCCAAGGTCGAGGCTCTCGAGAACGCCACGCTGCATCCAGCTCAGATGTTGGGGATTGAGTCTGTCAAGGGCTCTCTGACATTTGGCGCCGACGCTGACATTCTGGTCCTCGACGACAACCTGTTTGTCCAGCGCGTATTTATTGCTGGTACTGAAGCGACATCTGAGAATGTAAAGTTCAACAAGAAGATCTGACCATTCTGTTTTAATCCAGATCCCACGTGACCCAGTCGGTTTGTATCTTTTTTTGTTTTGCTGTAGCTGGCGATTTTATTCATTTTTTGTGAGCAATGGGCAGCCATTAGCCGGCTAATAGCAAAGCTGTAGTAGTACCTGTATCGTACTTTCAGGGCTAGCGTGCATACTTTAAAGAAATTGGGGAATATCGGACAAGACAGCAGCAACAAAGCCATAAGTTTTGCAACAGACGCCATGCAAGATGTTTAGCTCAGCACTATGTTTCCGCATTCTACACAATTTCTAAAGCGCAGCCTTGACTTTATATCTTATTTGCACACTCACAGCCAACTGCAATGAACACTGATGACTTATACTCTGACAACCTTGGATCACAGCTGAATCAGTTTGGCAGTATAGCGTCAGACTCGCTCGATGCAGCCATGGATACCGACACACTGGAAATGGATGGCCAAGGGGCAGACGTCCAGGACACTGTAGATGATCAAGAAGAGGACGACGAAGAGTTCCTCGAGGACGATTTGTCAATTCTGATGCGCGCATGGGTCAATGAGCGGAACGCACCGGATCTGCTCGAATACGAAGGCACGACGATTGAAAACCTAATGGAGCTGGTGGATTTCCAGACGCAAAAGATAAAGTCGCAGCCGCCAATGATTGCCAACATTATCAAGGTTGATGTGGACCGCGTAAAGTACTTGGTCCGGTCGTATCTGCGGACACGGCTAGCAAAGATTGAGCAGCACGCCATGCACTATACTCGAGACGACATGTACAAGGAGCGAATGTCGCAGAATGAGCTGGAATACGCCAAAGGGTCAGTCAGCACACGTATTGGAGCTGTGCAACTTGAGCCCATGCGTTTGTTTATACTAAATATGTACTTTTTATGATGTAGCTTTGTATCGCTTGAGGAGAAGCATATGCGGAGGTCGTTTTTGGACCAGCTTCCACCGCATTTGCGCGGTCTGGATGAGACAGCAGGCAATGGGATGAATATGGTAACTAAACCCAACCTTGACGCAGCTGTTTTCTGCCGCGTGCGAACCAATGTTGGTGAGTTTCAGTTTGACACAAGGTAAGCATGTTGTAATAAACAATGGTGTGAAAGTGAGGGGTTATTGCTGACTGTTTGGCCGACATTTGTGTAGCGAGGATCCGATTTTAATGAAACGAAACAACATATTTATTACCAGATACAACATAATCCGCAATCTACTCGAGGACGGCAAAGTGGAGCTCATTTAGCTTTTATTTTTTATTTGCATTATTACAATAATTTCTCTGGGAACCTAGCGCAGATGAGAGTAGAAGCTTTAGAGCTTAATTTAGCTTAGTCATTGTTAAACTCGGCGCTATTTCTCATATTCTACAAAGCCGTATCCTTAACCAGCCATGGGTAATATAAAACGCAATGTCGCACTACACATCTAAACTTCAACAATTGTCAGGTTGTTTCGGTCAATAATAATGTTTTATTCGCAGGATCTACTGTGCCGTCGTAATGGTCGGTTTGGCGCCATATGGCTGCTTGCCATGACAAACGGACGTGCGAGGTGGCAAAGCGTGAGCAACCGAGAGCTGGCAGGCATCAACATCCGGCAAACATGCGCCGACATTGTGGCCCCGCCAGTTCCACTATCGCTACGTCTAACGTCAACGCTGTTGGTTGGGCTGTCGCACGCGCTGGCACGCAAACTAAATCATCTGTACGCCGACTGCCATGAAATGTGGACCCGAGTGCTGGCAACACCATGGATTACAAGCCGCCAAGGTTTCAACCCGTTTATATCAGCGGTGACTACTGTGTCCAGCTCTCAGACAATTACGCTGCCTGCATTTACCGATTTGCAGTACATTGACGTGCCAGTTGATGTGCTGTTGAGCGAGTTTGAGCCAGATAATTCAAGCCAGAGCCGCATGTTAAAGCAGCTCGGATGGCTCGAACCAGACAGTTCAAACCAGAAACACGCGTCGAAGCAGCTTGAGCGGGTTGAGAAAGGCAGATCGGGGATGGCAGCAGATTCTCATACTGTCAGCTGGGCGTCACTATCGATTCCTGACGCGATGACACGCGGTGACGTGCTCGGTGATGTGAGTGGCGCAGTCGTAAATGTGGCGCCTGATGACGTGGACAATCAGCATTCAGCCATCAGCCACATTGGCGATATTGACTCGAGCGGCGATGCGCTGGACATTGGATTCGACGATACAAGCATCTGCTTTGACACCGATGGTAACCTGCACTTTTCGTCGTCGCCGCCGCTGCCAGACATTTCGGCAGACGTGCATACTGAAGTTCTGGGCTGCATCCAGCCCAGCCACGACTCCCGTGGAGACAATTGGCCTCGTCTTGGCTCCGGTAACCCAGCGACAAAGCGCAGTTGGGACGCATTCTCCAAAGACAATGCGGGTTCACACAATGCAATAGAGCCGACGGCAGAGCACAGCGCATATATGAGCGTTTATCGGCCACGGTCGCCACTGCTAGTGCTTCAGCCTGAGGTGGATTCGCTGGAAGTCATTGAGGACGATGTGATCTGCAACTGGAACACTCGTGCCAAACGCCAGCGCACACACAGAAGCCATTTGTGCCATGGTGACTTGAATACCATTTCTGGAAGTGAGACATACGAGCGCCATGTTACAGCGCTGTGGGGCAGCTCTTGCTACTGGGACGCGGAGATGCAGACTCGAGTAGCTTCCGAACACGCGAAACACGCGCGAAAACGCGTACACCAATGCGTAACACGTGCATTCCGTGTATTTGCTGTGGCTCCACTGCACGCAGCACTGCGCCAGATGCTGGAACCTTCGCCGCAATCCAGCCCGCGCTGTGAGTCTCCTGATGATGCGCTCGGGTTCAGCGACGGGCTGCCATTGGGTGCCAGCGACTCGGAACTGGAGCAGGGTCGTGCTGCGTCTGCGGGTGACGTAATCCAGCCGGTAAACGAAGATGAGCTGTTCAACATTGACGTCGATATTCCCTGGCTCAACCCCAATGTGCTCGATGAAATGCTGCGCCTACATCCGCCGAGCCGCCCGTCGTCGGTGCTGCCCGAATCAAGCATCGGCGGCTCACGCCAGAGCACACCAGGCACCCGCGTGCTGTCACTTGACCTCCCGTCCTCGGAAGACGGCTTGGACGTTCAGTCATTTGAGCTGGCTGCTCACCACCTCGAGCCCAGCGCAGTCGCTGATGCACACGATCTGGACTCGTTTTTGGACGTCAGCGCTGCTGCTCCGCGGCCCACTGCAGTCGATGATCTGCCTGCCGTTGACCTGAACCACGCGGCTCAGTGCTTCTGCCGCTTTGCCGTGGCTCGCATGCACGACTGCAACTACGACAAGATAAGCTTTGACAATTTGCTGGTGCTACCGCAACACCGCACACGCCGCATTGCTGCGCGTGCCTTTGCCGATCTGTTGCATGTGGCTTCCCGCTCTGTGTTCAGCGTGCGCCAACACGCTCCTTACACTGAAATCACCATTGTTCTCGAATAGCTTGCATATTATAGTGTATAATAAGTAACGAGTAACTAAAATCTAAGGGAAGAGATATGGTACAGTTCGGATTATTTATGCTTCAGAAGCTCTCGTTGAGCATGGTGGCGCGCGACCGGCTACCGGTGTCAATAGAGCTGTCGTCGGATGAAGTAGCCATCGAGTACATTGATTGCATGACCATGGTGCGGACTATCGATGTGCTGTCCTCGCTGCGACAGGCCCGGCGGCTGGCAATACGCAGAGCCTGTGGTCGCTGTATTGTAGCATGCGGCGCACAATTATCCACACTGTTGACAGCTTGCACATCACACGTCTTCTCATCGGTCGGAATGCTATGTGTGGGCGACTTTATTCCAGCAGTGCTTGTGCTGTCGCGGAACGAGATCGATGACACCAGACTCCACGAAACCGCCGGGCTGGTGGCAGCTGCGCCTAAGAACTCGTGTGTAAGTGGCCGGCCTGCAACCAGATCATCGTTGAATGTGTTGAGCTCCTCGATCGACAGCACTAGCGCTGATATGCGTGGAATGGGTTTCCACTCTACCGAAGCGGCGGGTGCTGGCGATACCAGCCCCAGTGGCGCCGGCATGTGGCTGGACCGTTCAGACGCTGAAGGAATATCATCAATGCTCTGCTCAGGCGACATGCTGCTAAAGTCAAACAGCCCGAGACTGGCGCTAGACAACTGCAGGCTGGCCAGTGTGGGTGCCGTCGACTGGCTTTTGCTTGTTTCCAACATATGACCCTTACTTGTTGCCGACGATAGACTGCAGATTGACATAATATAGTCCACATCTGCACCCTCGGGCATGTCAAGCCCCGAGAAGAACGCACGGAACATCATTGGCGACTCTTTGAGACTGCGTACGGTGCTGGCCATGATATCAGAAAACGTGCTTTCTGTGTCTGTCTGGACTGCACACGAGTCGTTGCGCGGAATGGCATCCAAGCTGACCTCACCGCGTGCCAGAATCTGGAAATGGCGCAGACGCTCACGCAGACCACGGCCAAACGCATGGACAACCACCAGCGCTACAGTTATTAATGCCACATCAAGCACCAGTAGCATAGCCAGAAGCAGCATTACATAGTGGTACCCAGCGTCGTCATTGCCAGTGTGCACGTGGCGGCTGATATCCACCAGCTTAAATACAAAGAACGTCCCGGCAGCCGTGAATGTTGCAACACAGCCGTACATTAGCCAGCACAGCTCCTGCACAGCGGCAAACAAACACATGCCGAGGACAATGGCGCTGGTAACCAGCGATGCGACAATGTTGATCCAGGCACCGGCAGCCAGCTGTAGCCACAACTGCAACAGCAGGAACGCGGCCACAATCACCAGAGCTAGCAGCAGCTGCTGGCAGAAGAACATGCGCTGCATGCCCAAGTCGGCACCCAGGGCACGGTACACCTGCCAGCCAAACTCCTTCTTGAGTCGCCGACATGTTAGCCACGCTTTGGCTGCACTGCCCAGCACGAGCGCACAAATTCCCACTGCCTGTAGCACCTCAACATGCAGCACACCCGTCTGTGCCAGCTGAGCAGCCTGCAACACAACCAGCAGTATATCCAGTGCCGTAGCCGCCGTTGCTAGCGGCTCGCTTCGTACATGTAACGCCATAACAGCCAACATTAGGGCTCCAACCTGCGCACAAATAAACCCACTATCAAATGTCGTGTGTGCCAGAGTAAAATCAAACCGTCCATGTAGCTTGTAGATGAGGCAGGCTTCAAGTGCAATATTAAGCACAGCCTGCACAACAGCAATAGAAAGAAAGGCCAGAGATGCCGACGACCATTTTCCGCCGCGTGTGAGGGACGACGTTAGCATTATAAATACGGATCGGAATTATAGGGCGGAAGGATGGTGTAAAGTGGGTGAGGTAACGTAGAGAGAAGATTAGTGTACAAGAGAGAGAGGTGGCAGAGGGAGGGGAGATAAAAGAGAGTAGAGAGACGAGAGCAGCAGCAATAAAACTGACAGCGCGGAGAAGGCTCAACAATCTTGGACCGCTGGAACGCGAAAGAGGGAGTCCCCCGGTCTTGGGTTACGCGCACAGTAACGCCGACGCTGAGTGCAGCCCATCGCACGAGCGCAGGTGGCGGACAATGCAATTTAACTTGAATATTAAATTGAAGCATAAATAATGGAATATATAATTGACCATTAAACTTCAGCATTCACAATGGCGCGTAGACATTAAACTGCAGCAGCCAGACAATCGTGGAACTGGTGGTACAATTAAAGTACAAACAAACATTGGATAAATAAAATATTCTCAAAAGTTGACGTGAGCCGAGCTGTTGGAAGCCAGACCAGGCGGCTGGGACAGGCGTGTATGTGGCGGCGCAATGCCGCAGAAATTGCCGCGCAGGCACCACGCAATAGTGGCGAGCTCCTGGTCCGACAGGCCAGCCGAGCGCAGGTAACCGTGGACTGAGCCATAATTAGCGCGGATATGGCGTAAAAGATTCAGCATCACTGGAGCCGGAGACTCGCAGAAGGCTGGCGGCAGACCGACGGCGCCCATATCCAATAGCTCCATGCGGCGGCGCACCGGCACCAGACACTTTTCGGACAGTGCATAGTCCTCAGCAATGATGCTGTCATCAACGCCCAGAATGGCCAGCAGCAGCATGGCCACAATGCCCGTGCGGTCTTTGCCGTGCTGGCAATGAAACAGGATCGGATACGCACAGGGATCAGCAAAGATGCGCAGCACCGCGGCAAACTCCTGCTTGCAGTAGTCGACGTAGTCCTCGTACGATCCAGCCAGGCCGCGCGGTGCCAGCACTTCGCGGCCAATTGTGCGGATTGCTTCGGCTTTGTTGAACGTGGCAAACCGCAGCACCACCTTGATTTTGGTTGACAGAGGTGCGTGCGCCCACACACACTTTTTGCGGTAGTTCTCGCCAATGACGTTGCAGCGAAAGCGTGTACGCGCTCCGCCAAACCGGTTGACCACGCGGGGCTTTCGCGTGGTGTCCACAGACGGCACCGACGGCACCGACAGCTGGTTGCGCTGGTGCGCGTGGTGCTGCGCCAACCGCGTGAGCGATGGCTCTGTTGTTGACCGCGGCAGCTGGTCCTGCACTCTGTGGGCTGTTTTGCGGTTCAGCTCATCTGCTGAGTCCACGACACTTTGCGACGGCTCCCCAAGCACATTATGCTCGCCATTGTCAATAGGTCGCAGACCATAGTGCATTGACTCGCTGTTGGTGTCGCTAGTGTGGTTTAGATAGAACGAGTCTGTAGATGTGCTGCCGTTGACAGATGCATCGTCATCAGTACAAGATGTATCTTGCTTGTACAGGCTGTCATCGGTAACAGTACGATCATTAGCCGATGTGATGCTGCTCTTTGCTAGATTACCTTTGACAGACGCGGCGCTGCTCTTTGTTAGGTTCTCACTAGCATCTATAGTACCATCCTTGGTCAGATCCTCACTAAAAGGTGCAGTTCCATCTCTGGATGGTGGAAGCGGTGGCAGTGGCTCAGCTGGAGGCTCGCTCTTGCGCTCACTAGGCCATTGATAGTCCCAGTATGAACGTAGCATCTGCAATGTCTCGTTGCCCCAGTCGTACGCAGACTGAGCCAGGCCGGGATGCTGCAATGCAGCATCATTTACTGAGGATTCGGTGGCAGGTGCGGGTTCAAGCTCAGGCACAGATTCAGACCCGTGTGTTGGCTCATGGTTCGGCTCGCGAGGCACATATGGCTCGGCGGTAGTGACATTCTGCGTGTCCGAATCCGAATCATGGTCATACAGGTGAGTCAGGGCGCGAGCTAGTGGATCCCGGCGTGGATCGCCTATAGACCGCGAGTAGCGCAGCGAGTTGCGGCGCGACCAGCTGGCATGGGTCTCGCCGGTGCGCTCCCATGGGCGCGCAGCAGCCTCGTAGTCGTGGGCAGCAACCTCGACAATGGTGTTGCGCAGCTGGGCAGTGCGCAGACGGGCCAGCTTTTCGTCGCTCTGGTCAGACGTAGGCTGCATGGACGCCGGATAGTGTGCGGTCAGGATATCGTTGGCACGTGCTTCCAACTCAGACCGCAGATCAATGATGGTGCGGATTCCGTACTTTGAGAACAGAGTCTTGACGTCGTGTTCACCAGCTGAACCCACTTCAGCCGACCGGAAGACTACACCTGGCATTGGCCCAATGCGCCCAGCGCGAGTGCGGCTCTGGTGCATGGCCAGCCCTGCGCGCATCACACTGACGCCCAGGTCTCGGAAATTCAGCACGCGGTCACTGAACATTGTGCGCCCCATGTTCGCCTGCGCGTCATTCAGCGCTGCACTGCGCACATCATCAGATGGAGTCGCCTGTCGGCTCAGCAGCTCCGGCTCGGTATCGGCGCCGTCGCTAGAACTGCTGTCGCTAGGGTCAAGACGGTGGCCGACAGATATAAAGGTCGGCATGCGTGCGGTCAATGGCGGAGCGCTGGGTGTTGCCAGCAGCTGATCAGAGCCAGGCGGCGCCGAAATCACTGGCACGTTTGTAGGCAGGCTGTTGACCGACCGATGAAACCCACCACGATGGACTGGTGCTGGCGCTGCGAATGTGTCGAGCTGGAACTTTGCATGTTCAACTGGCCTGTCAATTGTCTCGTATGTGCCCTCTGTTGGGCAGTCAGGACCTGGCTCGCACTGAACCAATGGCGGCGTGGCAATGTGTTCGGGCTGGATTGGTATTGTTTGTGCGTCTTTGCGCACTGGTATCGAAGGTGCGACTCTGTATGCTATCGGTGTTCTCTGTAAGGAATCAGTGTGTGACGTCCGTCGTGCGGGTATTGGCGGCGGAGTCACTCGCCACGTTGGTATCGGCGGCAGTGTCTCTCTCCGCATTGGCGTTGACTGAGGTTCGTAGCGCACTGAGGATACCAGTGACGTTCTCCGAACAGGTATCGGCGGCGGTGTTACTCTATGTGTCAGCACTGAAGATACCTGTGATGTTCGCCGACTGGGTATTGGCGGTGGTGATGCTCTGTGTGGTGATACTGGCGGTTGTGCCGATACTGGCGGTTGTGCTGATACTGACGGTTGTGCTGATACTGGCGGCTGTGCTGATACTGGCAGTGCTGGCAGCGGCCTGTCTGGAACATTGGACAAGACTCTACGCACAGGCAGCGGCGGGCTGGCCAGCGGCATTTCCTCCTGCTGGGAATCCGAGTCAGACATTGAACACAGATATAATATCGCAAAAGCAAATAAAGAGTCGAATTGCACAGAAAGAAAAAGGGTTAATATAACTTCCGCCTGGCCATTTTAAGGCTACCGAAGGGCGAGACAAAAATAGAAAGAGGCATCCAAAACGTTAATCGATCCGGATTACAAAGCTTCCACTTCCATAGAAGCTTGGCGACCGGCCTCTCTGCCATAGACTACGCACTCAAGAAGCGAGTTTCCGGCCAGGCGATTGGCTCCGTGGAGCCCGCCCGTGACTTCGCCGGCAGCCAGCAGCCCGCGAATGGGCGCGCCGTCAGCCGCCCGCAGCACGCGCGTACGGACATCGAAGCGGAGGCCGCCCATGCAATAATGTATGACTGGCGTCACCACGCCCCAAAAGTACGCCTCTGCTGCTGCCACCGCTTCTGGAAACACGGACTTTCCGTACGCATCGGACTGTCCGCTGGTGCTGCGCGCAGTGTCGTATGCATCCAGCGTTTTACGCAGCACTTTAGCATCTACGCGCAGTGCGGCAGCCAGATCGTCGACGCCATCAGCGCGACTGACCAGCCCCATCTTGGCATAAAAACCCAGCGATCCAAGCCCAAACCGATCGGCCGCAGCCTGTGGCAGCACCAGAAATGCAGCCGCAGATGGACCCTGGCCGGAAGTTGTGGAGTTATGACGCGCACATGTGTCTGGTGTGGCGCAATGGTGGAAGATCGCGGCGGTGACGCGATCGCGTGTGTCTAATTCATCAACAAAGCGCGCGCCCTGAGCGTCCAGCAAAATGCCGCCCTCGCCGCGCAGTGCCTCGGCGGCCAGAAACTTTGTGGGGTTGGCAGGGTCCGCTGCTGCTACAAACCCTGTAGGGTGCACTTGCACCTGATCCATGTCAACCAGGGCTGCGCCCAGCGCTGACGCCAGCCGCAGTCCGTCGCCGGTGGCAAACGCGCCATTGGTCGACGCCAGCCCTGCCAGCTGCGGCGCGAACTGGCGCAGAAACCCCGGCCGCGCCCCTTCGCCGGCAAATCCGCCTGTTGCCAGCACCACCACATCTGCTTGCACGCGGTGCCGTGCCCCATTGGCTGTTTCGTACTCGGCACCAGCGACGCCGCCGTCGGAGGCCTTCAGAAGTTGTGTCACGCGCGCACCGGTCTCCAGGCGAAAGCGGCCGCTGCCATCACGTGCGAACGCGCCCAGGCGCTCGGCCAGCGCGCTGACGATGCCCCAGCCGACTGGCTGCGGCTTGCCGCCCACTTCAGGCCGCCGGTGCGTGCGCGGGGCGCTATGCCCGCCCAGCTGCGCCAGAACATCCAGATCCAACCCAAACTCTTTCTGCAGCCACGTCACCGCCGCCGTGCTGTCCTCAGTCAGCTTGTGCACCAGCGTTTCGTTCGACCGCCCATGCCCTGACCGCTCTGTGTCGCGCGCAAACGCCTTGACGCTGTCTGCTACTCCTTGCGCCTTCTGCGTCCGCGTCAGCACGCCGTTGATTCCTGAAGATGCTTTGGCAGAGTTCCCGCCTGTGCGTGCCTCCTTCTCCAGCAGCGCCACCGACACTCCCACTGCGTTGCGCGTCTGGTGCAGCGCCTCCAACGCCGCCGACATTCCTGCCAGGCCTCCACCAATCACAACTATGTTTGCCCGTGTTGTCATAATTCTATTGCTGCTCTGTCCTTCAAAATACCTTGCTATTACTGAGATAATCCACGTTCCAAGCGCTGCCACGAATACCAGCCGAACTATTCCAAACGTCTGCCTCCAAACACGCATTTATTCAAAATAACCAGTTAGTAAAGAGATGTGTGGTTCAATGCGCTTGTTCGAGAACTGCCTCTGCTTCATCCAAATGCATGCCCAGAACACCCCATTGTCCAGCCATTGCTTTTCAGACATCACGCCACTATGCTTGTTCATCTGCCCAGCCAGCCCGATCCTGCGATAATCTGCTAAATGTTACCTGTCATGACGGTCTCTAACTTAAGACCTCTGCGCTTTAGTTCTTTTGCGTGGTTGGCTTTATTAAGGCTATATTCCCTATTAAAATGTCCAAGAACCATGGTGTTTGCTGCGCCAGCGCGCCATCCTAAACCTTTGACGTCACCTGTTTGACTATTAGCTGATTGCCGCTTGATCAGTGATCATGCGAATTTTTCATAAATGATATTTTTGCCTCTTCATCTCTTCAGCTCTTCTGTTTCGCATACTTTCAATACTCCAAATGCAGCTGACAAAAAAACAGCGCAAGGCGCTGCAGTTCAGAGGAAAGCTCGAGAAGCCTGAAAAAGACGATCGCCCCGAAAAGCCCGCTGTGGAAAAGAAGCCTAGCAAAAAATCGAAGAAAGACACCACCACCGACACTCCTGCGCCGCCAGCTGAGAAGAAGTTTGTGCGGAAGACTAACAACGCAGGCAATGCCGTTCGCTTTATCGTCTTTGTTGGCAACCTGCCCTTTAAATCGACTGTGGAGGAGGTGCGTGAGTTTATGAAGGCTGCAAACCCAACATCCGTGCGCCTGATGACCGACAAAGACACAGGAAAGTCGCGCGGCTTTGCCTTTGCTGAGTTTGGTACTGCCATCGATCTAAAACACGCTCTAAACTTCCACCACCAATGGCTCGGTAAAAAGAAAATCAACGTTGAGCTGACTGCAGGCGGCGGCGGCAACAGCACCACCCGCAAGGACAAGCTCGACAAGCGTCGCAAAGATCTCGACAAGGAGCGCGAAAAGGAGCGCAAAACAAAACGCCGGAAGGTTGATGAGGAGGCAGGTGAAGCAGGCGAAGACGCTGCTGAAACTCACGATGCTGCGGAAGAAGAAGAAGAAGAAGAAGAGCCAGAACATGCCGACGAAGCTGCTGACTTTGACGCAAAGTCGAAAAAGCCGAACCGTCGAAAGCGTGGACGCGGCTCGCGACAGCCCACAAAGTAAAACACAAATAAATACACATTTCAGGCTAGCGCCAGCCATCCCAAATATACGAGTTCATCTTTATTATTCGCAGTCTGAAAATATGCTGCAGAAAGCTCCCAAGAGACACGCTCGCTGGCCAACCATGTCGGTCAGGTAGAACGCGCTTTGGTAACTGTACAGGCAAAAACAAGCACTAATTTTGAAGAGGAGCGAAAGTCGCAATTGCAGCAAACGTAGACGGAATAATATTAGAGCAGGCGGTGAGGCTTGCCCATGGTGCTCTTGATGAACAGCGACTTGACGTTCTGCCAGTTCTTCTTGAGCAGCGACACCAAAAAGTTGATGGCCAGCATAATGTTGCTCACCAGCTCGTCCTCGGTCATGCTCACGTTACCGATAGCAACCGCCAGGCACAGAACCTTCTTCAGCTGGAACTTGATGGTAGCGCGGATCTCGTTGGCACGCACGTTCAGGTCGTCGTTACGGCTGATCGGGGTCGGGAACTTACCAGCCTTGTGCAGGCCAGGACCCAACAGACGCGGGATCTGCTTGATCATGGTCTCGGAAGCCAAGAACGCATCAAAAGAGGCAGCCAGCTTCTTGATGAGCTTCTTGTTCTTGTTGAGCTTCTTGAGGTCTTCGGCCGAGCGGAACGGCATCTCCTGCTCCTTGGCACGGTCGCAATCGTGAGCGTCACCCAGAATGCACACCGACAGGCGGGGGCGGGGAATGTACGGCAGCTTGATGGTGCCCGAGAAACGCTTGTCACGCTGCGGGTCGTAGTTCTTCAGGCCGATCTGGAGCTCAACCGTCTCGACAAACTTGCGCTTGGTCTCGCCGGTAGAGGCAGCCAGGATGGCGCTGACCTCCTCACGCACACGGGTAATAGGAACTTTGGTTCCGCTATAGATTGAAATTCAAATTTTGGAATTAGCATTTCGAATTCTGAGAAAATTTGTATCACTGGATTTTGTGAATCCAACCGGGCGATGGATGCGACGCGTACCTCATGGTTTAAAATTAATCCAAAACTCTTCAAAAGTGCAGAAAAGAAAGAGCGATTAGGATGAAGGGTTCAATTTTTTTGTTAGTGCGATTGCAACCCATACGTATCTGGTTACACAATATTGAATCTTTTAATATTGCGCAATAAAAAATGCATCATATTTTTGCTGCCTTTTAAATTTCCTTATGCACTTTTGTCCGTCGTGCACTAATTTGCTCCTGGTCGAGGCCGGTGTGGGACAGAACGGCGAAACGTGTCTGGTGTGCCAGACATGCCCGTACATGTTTCCCATATCCAAACCATTCATTTCTCGCACAATTTTCAAGCGCAAGGATGTGGACGATGTACTGGGCGGCGAGGATGCATGGAAAAATGTCGATTCGATAGAGACACCGTGTCCAAAGTGCCAGCATGAGCGGGCTTACTTTATGCAGATCCAGCTCCGGTCGGCTGATGAGCCAATGACTATATTCTACCGGTGCTGCAACATGGAATGTAAGAACAACTGGAAGGAGAACTAGTTTGAAACATTTACAATACAGTTATGAATATATTTACTTTATGCAATTAAATCTGCAATAAAGTACCATACAAAAGTTCACACGCTCGAGTTTTAATTGCAGAGCTTTTGTTCTAATCATTTTTTTTTGTACTAGGTATTTGTGTATGGCACCACCAAACGACACACTTTTGTATTGCTTTTCATTTTTGAAATGTAAACTCCAAAGGTTGTTCAAAAGGCGAAAACCAGCAAACCAAGAAGGATGCACACAAATCCGACCGGTTATTGTTATTCATGCTGGCGCCGGCAACATACTCAAGCAAAAGATGTCGTCCGACGAAGAGAAGCAGCTGCGCGCGGGTTTATTTCATGCTACAGAGCAAGGCTATGCTGTTTTGGCAAAGGGCGGATCAGCAACGGACGCAGTGGAGACTGCTGTTCGAGCCCTGGAAGACAACCCACTGTTCAATGCTGGAAAGGGCGCCGTGTTTAATAGAGATGGAGTCAACCAGCTTGAAGCGTCAATAATGAATGGCAATGCTAATTCTGCTGGAGCTGCCACACTACTTACAACTGTCAAAAACCCAGTATCACTTGCTCGGAAAGTTATGGAAAGTAACTTTCATGTGTTTCTATGCGGACCTGGAGCCGAACACTATGCCAAGGAGCAAGGTCTGGAAATTGTAGACCCGTCATATTTCTGGACCAAGCACCGCTGGGAGCAGCATGAGCGTGGCTATATTCACACAGCTGATACGCCCATTGAAAAATGCACGGGTAGCAGCAACAGTTTGTCGCCTACGTGCACACATGTTCCGATTAGTGAACAGAATGAACCGCATGATTACTCGCATTTGCCTATGGGCACTGTGGGCTCTGTTGCTGTCGACGTAAATGGCTATCTAGCGGCAGCCACATCGACTGGCGGTATGTCCAACAAGTGGAATGGCCGCATTGGCGACTCGCCGGTAATAGGCGCAGGTACATTTGCTGATAAAGCCGTGGCAGTTAGCTCTACGGGAGCTGGCGAGTATTTTATTCGCCAAGGTACTGCCCGGTATATTTCGTTAAGAGCTCAGCTTTTAGGCGAATCTCCTAGGCAGGCCAGCAGAGCTGTTATAGCAGAAATGAAAACTACTGGAGGCGATGGAGGGGTTATCTGCATTGATCCAGATGGAAATCCGTCAATGATATTTAGCTCTGCTGGCATGTATCGCGCATACTGCTCAACGACCACTGAAAATGTACCTGTTGTTGGTATATTTGGCGATGAGGTTATTGCGCCTGGTGACATACATATTGAAATATAAATGAGGTTACAATTCAAACATACTCACAGAAAATTGTGTGCCAAGTAACAAACCCGCACACACATGCTAGAATCCTTCATTTTTATATAAGTAATAATAAACACATGCTCACAGACCCTCACACAGCTCCAGCAGTTCCGTATTTTGACGTTTCATAGATTCGAATTGAATCTGCAGAGACCGGCTTCGTGCATCTGCTTTAGCCAACTGTGCCTTTAGCGCTTCTTCGTTATGGCGCGACTGAGTCAACTGCTCGTGGTTGCTGGAAATCTCGTCGTTAGCGCGTGCTAGTGTGCCCTGTGCATGTTCCTTGATCTTGCTGGTGCGCTCCTCGGCAACCAGCACGTCATTGCGTAGCGCCGACGTCAGCTGTTCAAAGTGCACGTTCTCCGATGTCAGTGCCTCGATACGCATCTGCGCATCGTTCTTTTCTTCATTCAACGCTTCAGCGCGAGCTACCGCATCCAAAAGTTGTTTTTGCAGGCGTTGCCGGTCCAATGCCATCTTGCCCAGCTCGTGCGTCAGGTTTGTGCATTCTGCATCCTTCTCCTCGTATACTTTGGATGTCCTCGCCATATATTCATCCAGCTTTGTTTGCTTATCATCGCGCTCGGCTATGATCTCGGCGCGCTCGCTGATAAAACTGTCAATATCTTTAGTGAGCTCATACGATTCCATACGCCGCTCCTCTTCACTGCGTGCAATTTCAACTAGGTGCCTCTGCTGCTCGTCCTCCAGCATCTTGGCAAACTCTTGCTCGCGGTGCTCAAGGTGCGCCTGAAACATATCTTCGGCCTCCTTAAGCAGTTGCTCTGCCTTGTCCTCCTGCTTGCGCATGTTGACTGAGTACTCTTCCTTGACCGCCTGCAGTAACTTTTCGCGCAGCTCGTTCTGACGTTTGATCTGGTCTTCATACTCGGCGCGTATTGCATCCACGTCAACCTGGCTGAACTTTGGCACTTGCCGCGGCGACACCCACTGAATTTCCAAGCTGTCCAGCAGCTTCTGGTTGGCCGGAGTCACGGGGATGAGACTATCAGAATTGCTAGTTGGTGAGTACTGCTTTAGTGGCGTATTGGGTGCATCTGTTTGCCGTCCACTGCGCTTGACCGTGCCTGGGTCCATCAGCCAGTCTGTTGGAATGAAAAAGTCGGACGGATCCTTTTTATCAAACTTTTGCGGCGTCACAGACTTGCGGTCCATCGATGGTGTGCTCGGTAAAGGCACTGAAGCTGCATTCATCAGCTCCGGGTCGTCAAAAATCTTGGCTGTTGTCAGCTCGGCTCGCTCACTTCTCGCCCGAACAACCTGGGGCCTCCCTACTGGCGCTTGCACTCCAGGCTCGGGAGTTACCGATACCGCGGTTAATGACGCAGTCTCAGAGTTGCTAGCCTTTAGGGCTGCCTGAAAAATGGCCTCTGGAGAAACAGTTTCAACGACAATCAAGCTGCTAAATGAGGGCTCTACGGGATCTACAGCCATCATCTGTGTATCTGCTTTGGCCATTGCCGAATCCACAGCCATCATCTGCGTATCTGCTTCGGCTATTACCGTATCCTCAACAATGTCTGCAACCGGAGCAGCTAAAGTCGGCTCAAAGCTAACAATTTGCATTGCATCAACAGCAGCTGTCGCCTCAAGTGTCAGCTTTGTTTGTGGTGACAACACTTTGATGGCTATTGGGCTGCCAAACACCTCCTCATCGCTGGTCACTATGCGGGAGACCTCCATTTGCTGGTCATCGCTCTGTGCCAGCGCAAATCTAGGAGGAGACGAATCCACAATGACCGCATCGACCACATCGGGGATATCTAATCCACTGTTGGGCTCAACAAGCGTGCGCGAAACTGGTGATCCCGTGCGCATGTGCCGTTTCATCGACGAAGGCGCGCGGGCTGGCGTGTTGATAAACTCCATGTCCTGCTGCGCCCGGGCCTCCTGTGTGCCGGGCTTCCGCGGAGTGGCGATGTCGGCTCGTGAGCGCTTCATTGATGACGAGGACACCGAAAGTGTGTCAAACTCGCCTGACGAGCGTGCTCCATACGGACTTTGCACCAACATTGGCGGCGGTGACTGCAATGCTAAATTTAACTCGGATGCAAACGAATCCGCAGCTGATGTAGGTGTATGGTCGTCCATTGCGATAAAGGAACAGATTTGGTGCTTTAGCGTTTTGACCAGGTGGACTGTTAGCAAGCACAGACTGAATTGCAGTAATGTAAGTGTGTATGAGCGAACGATAGAGGTAGAGGGAGAAAGTACCGGAGAAAACAAAACAACAATAAATAACAATTTTTGGTGCTGTCGAATGACCATTTGCAACGGAACTAAAAAAGAAGCATATTTTGGGAAAAATGAACGCGAAAGCGAAATATGAGCTGGATAAACAATTTTAACAGTACACAAAAACCTTGTCGATCCTTCACAGTCACAAGCTTGCCGAATGCGTGTGTGCGTGTATGCTAGCATACGTGGACAAATATTTATTTGAATGGTGGAGAACGTGCTATATCTGAACTGTGGTGACTTGAATAAAGATGATCGCATCAACAGTGTCGTTAATGTTTATAATAGTTGTTTTATAGTCTATAAATCAAATCAATCACTTGGAATGCTCACGAGCACAAGCATGGGCATATACCACCTAAGCATAGCAACAACCTTATTCGTGTACTCTGGGCTGAATTGCGGTCGAAACTCTATCAACAAATTCTTGATTTTAGATGCTGACGGCCTCATTTTGAGTTTCAAACCTGGCAAGTATGTGTCAGGATCTGCACACTCTTCTTCAGTAGGCATGCGTAGCCGACCAATTTTGAGTTCCCAAAGCCCAGTAAACATGGGCACCATGTTGAATAAATAGTAAAGTGTCGTCGTGAGATCCAAGTGCAGACGTGTCAGGTGTGACCATTGTGCGTGCTTCCATTGTATGGATTCGGGGACAGTGTACAGAGAAAGCTGTACAAGCCGAACGCCCTTGGCCATTGAGAATATCGAGTTGGTTGTGTCAAAAAAGTTAATGTAGTTGGAATCAGAGTTTAGGTTGTGCCATATCTTGAGCGTATCAAGGAACCGCAGATCCAAAATGTTGAGACGCTTAAAGTCAAAGAGCCACCACGATATCTCCAGGCATTTCAGCGGCGGTCGCAACATGCGCTCAAGCAGGCTTTGCTCAATGCATATTCCACTGAGTGTTAGCCGCGTGATTCTGGGAAACGATGGCGTGGGGATTGAATGGATATTATGCGCAGCCCCGGTGCTGATAAGCTGTGCACTCAGTCCAGTACAGGCTAGTGTTAGATGTTCCAAGTCATTAAATACTAGCTGTCCCTGAGTATGGGCAAAGTTGTCCCATCTGTAAGATGCACTAACGTTATTTAGACACATACTTTTTATACGTGTTGGGTTGAAAATAATGTTTGGTGAAGGTTGTGCTTTGGTGAGATACAGGTACAATGTTTTAAGCTGCTGTGCATGACATAAAGTGGATTTAAATGGAAACCCCGTGTATATAAAGTGATTTAGCTGTGCTATATAATTGTGCACAAGCTGTGTTGAAAACCTGCAGATAGCAGCGTCAGTGCGAATAGCCGAGATGTCAAGCACTTGCAGTTTAGGAATAGCCTTCTGAACTGTTTGTACGACGTTATCAATATATGCTGCTTCGGAATCAACAAGTGTACGTGTGCTTAGCGCATGGCTGGCAAAATGGCTAGTAATTCGAATACATTTGATATTGAACCAGGGTGGCTGGCGCAGCGATAAAGCATCTCTTACGCACAATAGTAGTTCCTGTGCCGAGTACGTATCTTTATGAGTAATGATTATCGTTTTAACGTACACGCTAGATCCAATAGCATGTGTCAGCTCCAAGTTTGTTGGAACATCTGCTAGCTTGTACGGCTTGCTCTTTCCGCCAACAAACCCCCAACTGTATAAAATAAATTTGCCTAGTGCGCGCCACTGTCGGCAAACGGCCAACACATATAGCGACTTTTTCCACTGCTGCAGTCCGTTACTAATGTCTGTAGTAGCCCGGTTTAGGATGCAAAACACAATATCGTCTGTCAGCTTTGCTCTCGTTGACATATCGTCCTTGTCAGTAACAATAATACAAATTATATGGGAGATGAAAAGATAAAGACGACGAGGTAGGATTTTGGCTAATTTTAAACTTTGAGACTACAAGAAATCAAGGGTTGGCGTGCAGTAATTTCTTAACATGAATGTAAATACGTTTCACTATAAATTACAAGAGCGTTGAAGATTTCGCTACGGCCTTGGGTTACCAAGACGCATAGTGCTCTTGCGGTATCCATTACCAATGTGTACTTGTTAGAAATTAGCAACCAAACTACCATAAATAAAAGCACAAAGTTATTTACTACACTTCGTTGAGGATCCGAGCAGTACACTGCTCAACCTCCTTGTCCCAGTCAGTGCGGGATATGAGATAAATATACGAGCCAGAAAGAATGGACATGCCAATCGAAAATGCAATCCACAGCCCAATTATGCCCTTGTTCAACACAAAAACAGCAAGGATGCCCAGCGGTAGTACTGCAAAATAATACGATCCAATGTTGATTGTTGCTGCCTTTCGTTGCTTGCCCATCCCGCGCAGAATTCCTGGAACAATTCCGCGAGTAGCATCAGTCCACTCAATAGCAGCTGTAACCAGAACAAGTTTGCTTGCGATGGCCAAGACTTCAGCGTCATTTGTATACCTACCAATCCACCAGCTTCCACAAAATATGAAAAACAGGGTGCCAAATACACTATACGCCAAACCTCCACCAACAAGCACTGATGCCGAAAAGCGTGCACTCGCACCATCTCTCTGACCAAGAAGTCGTCCAATGCGCACAGCCGCAGCTCCGCCAACACCGTGCGGAAGCTGGTACACCATAGACATACTGTTAAACGCAATGGCCTGTGCTGCAAGTGATGTTGGCCCTAGATATGTTGCAAACAGGGTCATTATCTCAAATGCCATATACTCTCCGCATGTCTCAATCATTGCTGGTGCAGCAAGTGAGTAGAAACTGGCTGAAACAAGCGTCTTTACTCTGTGCGAGTGCCATGCAGGACGCAGCGCATCCCAAATCAGTGTACATGCTACTAGGCCTATAAACATTACCCAGTATGAGGCAACGGTAATCCACGCTACGGCTGTAAACGACGACACATCAGGATTTCGCCACACAAATATCCAGTGGTTGAATAGATGAAGCGGAACAACAGCCGCTAGGACCATGGCTGGTAAACGCATCTGAATATTTGCCTGGATATACCGCTTGAGACACTCAAATGCCATCCACGGCCACAGGCCCAGCGACAGTATGCGCAAGTAAGCTGCTGCAGGCGCAGCAAGCTCATCCGGCTGCCCGAGGAAGGAGTATATCGAAGGAATAAACAGCTGAATAACTACAAACACAATAGCATACCATATGGTTACAGCCACCAGCCCGCGTTGCAAATGCAGCCCAACCTGCCGTCCGCCGCCAAAGTGTGCAAATGATGCAGAGCACAGCGTATCCAGCGCAGATGCTACTCCTGTTGCCGGTGCAAAAGCCAGGATTGAGCATGTCATGTTTGCCAGTGCATAGGCTCCCACGGCTTTAGCACCCCAATTTCCAAGCGATATCAGGTTCAAAAACCCAAACATGTAATGAAGATAATAAGACGAGACCAAGGGTGCTGATGCTGTCGCCAGCCATCGCAACTCACGCAGTATGTTCCTCTGAACTGAAGCGGTTCCGCGAAGCGGCTCTGTTTCGCTATTTCTCAAAGTATTCATTGATAAAATATAAAATAAACGATGCGATTAGATAAAAGATTGCGCGTTGCACGGACATCCGTCAGGTGGATAAAACGGGAAAATATACAGGCACTGAAATATTGGGAAGATTCGGTAACCAATCGTGCTCACCTGCCACAACCCACAATAATGTGTAATGTGTGATTAGTAATATAATAAAATAACGTAATATTAATAAATAAAACATTATTCTGTATTTTTTGCCACCAAATAAAAACCAAATAAATAAACGCTGCTACATTATGGACGGAATGTCAGGGCCTACAGCCAAGAATGCCGACAGTACATCTGCAAACATGACAGACCAGCGGCCAGAAACGCCGACTGGCCGGATTCCATCACGGTCCGAGATCCAAAGCGATAAGAGCCTTGCCGAATTTCTGGTACAAATGGACAACTACGCTCCTATTATTCCCGAGGCACTGACTGACTATTACCTGGCGCAAGCTGGGTTTGAATGTAATGACGTGCGCATCAAGCGACTACTCGCACTTGCAACGCAAAAGTTTATTTCGGATGTGGCTACTGACGCCTACCAATACAGCCGTATCAGGCAGCAGGCGAGCAAGGAGAAAAAGTACCACAACAAGGACCGCAAAACGGTTCTAAACATGGACGATCTGACCGCAGCACTGGGCGAGTATGGCGTGAACATTAAGAAGCCCGAGTACTTTTCATAGCTCCACATCTATATATAAATTCTTATTCACTTGCAATTAATGACACTAAATATATTAGGTGGTCTGGGTGCTGCGCGAGCTAGAATTCCACACGCGAAGCTCGTTTACATTCAATGCCCTACGGGCATCCGAGCGCCAGGCGTCGGCAAGCGTCTGGATGCGCTCGATGTCTTCGTCACGCCGGGCAATGATCTGGTACATTAGCTCATTGAATTCGGCGCGGATATCGCTGGCTTCCGGATGACTGATAGTCACTGCGCCAAGCGACGAAAAGCGTGCAGGCATTTTGGGCTCTGAATCCGGCGTGCTCGCGGGCGTTGCCACACTGGCCTCAGGCACAGCGCTTGATTCATCGCTAGACGCACGGTGCTTCTCCCACTCTCGCTTGCCAACACGGTCAACAATAAGCTGCAGCACCTGCTCAGAAGTCCGGTCCTCCATCTTGCGGCAGTGCGCGCGCAGCTCAGAGGCCTCTTCCTCATACAAGCTCTTTTCGCGCTCCAGCTTGACTACCTGCTCGCGTAGCCGTGAGATCTGGCCCAAGACATGCGCAATGTCCTGTTGTACCGCATCTTCGTGCTGCGTGCGTGCGCTGCAGTGATTCTGCAGCTGGTTCAGCTTTGCACGCGTCTCGATCAGCTCCACATGTGCCTCCTGCGACTGGCTCTCCAGATCCCCAATCAGACTCTTTAGGCGATTGGCTTCAGCTACAACCGTCTGCACAAGCGGGACCAGGTTGCGTACAAGGTGCGGCACGCTCGCAATATCACTGCGGTTTCGAGAAAGCATGCGGCTTCCGCTTCCGGGCGACTCTGAGATGACCAGCGAAGATCGGTGGTCGACCGAGGCACTGTTTGGTCGGTGGGTGCGCAGAGGCATGGGGCTTTGCGGACGAGACAGCGACTCGGTGTTGATAGGGAACAGCGACGGCGGCATCTCGGGGCTGCTGCTCGAGGAAAGATAATTTGTCCGCAGGCCATTGAAGAACGACGCTGAGCGGTTCCGAAGGCTGGTCTTGGGTGGCATTCCGTTTGACCAAGACGCATTGTTAACCGAAGAAATGCCGTTAAGCGCAGAACGCGGAAAAGCGTGGAAGGTGCTGCTGGGCTGCGGGCCCGAATCAGGCAGCAGCTTGTACAGCGCCCCCTCAATATCAATAGCAGTTGTCCGCACGGCATCCAGCTCCTCCTCGCGGCTGCGCAACGCATCTTCCTTGAGCATCAGCTTCTCTGAATATGCGGCCAGCATTTGTGCCATGCTGTCGTCATTTGTTGGGCTTTCAATTCCCGAATCAGTCATTGTCTGGGCGTCCAAACAAACAAAGGTAGCTTTTCGGCTCGCATTCGCCTTTGAACCCAAATAGAGCTTGGTGTCAACATCGGAGCTGCAGGGTGATGCCTGTGGTAGTACTGGGAAGCTCCAACGGCGCTCTAGGCGTGGCACAGAGATGTCGCCAGTGGATATTGCAGTGAGTTGCTCATTATCACCTATAATACCAGAGCCCTCAACCGCTGTAGCTTCGGCACTGATCAGCACTGCATTGGCATCCCGCAGCTTGCGCATGTAGTCGCCAAAAAGCACGCTCTTTGCCGCTTGGTCGGTCGAGCTTGTCTGTACCTTGGATTTGGCAACCTCTAGCTCGCGAGTTAGCGTAACATGAGCACCCTTGAGGGACTCCAGCTCAACAAGCTGGCTGCGTAGCTCGGCTTCACTGCGTTGCAGCAGACTAACCTGAGCCTCCAACTGTATATTTTCTTCAGTGGCTGCATTGAGTTGTGCTTTGATAGCGTCGGTCTCTGACTGACAGACCAGAGTATGCGCCTCAAGATTTTTGATCTGAGCCTGCAAATTAAGCATGTCCAATCCGGTCTCGGTTTCAACATGTTCTATGCTTCCAACGGGCACATCATCCGTGCTTGACTTGGACTCGCTATCAATGGGTGCCAGGCCTGTGATCGCACCGGTGCTAGTGGCCATGTTGCTTTGTAGCTCTTTAATGTCTTGCATGAGACGTTCGACGTTATCCAGCAAGCGCTGCCTTTCCTCGTTCCATTTTAACTGATCCTCGGCATTCTTGGCCAACAGCACAGCACTGGCTTCCTTCACGCGCTGATCGGCGCTCTCGGCTAAATAGTTTGCTCGAGACAACTTTTCGCGTTGCTGAGAGATCGCCAGTCCCTGAGCTTCGCGCAGCCGTTGTTCAGCACCCATATCCTTCTGAAGTTGCACATGCGCATCGTGCAGACTCATCGCCTCTGAATAGAAGCCTGAGCACCCGGTTAATGTCGAGGTGAGCAGTGCCAGCGCTGAGCCAACATGCTCAGGAATCCACTCGCCTGCCTGCATGACGCCGTCACCAGGTGTTTGCGCGGTCTGGCTGCCCTGCAGCAGCAACTCAAGTCTATCTACCGATAGTATATTCTTAGGGAGGCCAGGCAAATTTGCAAGTGTGGGTGTTGTTGGCGGCGTGCTGACAAGGGTTTCGTCATCGGTGCTTAACGCCCGCAGCTTCTCGCTGCTGTTGTTGATACTGCTCAGTACACGCAGAGGACCAACTATAGTACTCAGCCCTGCGCTCAGAGCCTGTAGGCACTGGCCATGCAAATCGGCCTTAGTCTGAGCAGCTGTCAAACGCGCAGAGGTTTCATGGGCTGTTTCGGCAGCATTAGTGAGCGTCTCATCAAGTGAGTTTTGCACCTCTTGCACCTTCAGAAGAGCGTCGTCAAGCCTGGACTCGAGCATCCGAATCTTTTGCTCAGCATTCTGCTTTTGCTCTCGCAACACAGTGAGCTCACCGTTCAGACGCTCCACCGCCAGACTAGCGCTGTGACGGGCAAGCGGAGAGTCAGCATCCACGCCCTCGGTGCTGCGTGAGACCTGCCGGGCAATAGCATCATGGTTCTTGTTCTTTAGATCACGGATTTGCTCGTTCAAGCCCTTTGTCGCAGCGGTGTGTTTGGCAGTTATAGCCTCAACATTGGCAGCATGTGCAGACTGTGTACCGGCAGCTTCCCGTTCTAATTTTGTCACGCAGGAATTCAAAGCCGCAACCTCCGTCTGAGCACGGTCGCTGGTGGAGGTCGCCTCGGCTACTACAGTTCTAACTGCCGATAGCAGCACCGCAACCTGGTGGCCGTGTATCGCGGATTCAATAAAATGCAGCTTGGTCGATAGTCCAGAAATCTCAATCTCTGTCTGCACAACATCAGCCGAAGCAGAGTTAAAGTCCTCAATTTGGGACTGGTTATAGTTCTTTCCCTTGAACATGCCAATGCTACTCGACTTGTGCGTGTCGACCAGTTCCTTGGCCTCGTCACGCTTGCGAGTCTCAGCCGAAAGCCGGGTGCGTAAACCCTGAAGCTTAGACTTTAGCGACGTTGTCTCCAGTAGGTACTTGTCGTAATCCAGTGATGACAGCACCTTGCCGGTTTCGGATGTGCTGGCGACCGAATCGACTAGCTGAGCAGCAATTGCCACCCGACCAGGACCGCCTGCAGCCCTGGAAAGTACGATGTCAAGCGTAGAATCTTCACCAGAGATCTCCAGTCGGGATGCAAGGCAGTCAAACAGTGTGGCGTCATCTTCTTCGTCGCTGACATCGCCGTAGTCGACAGCTGCTAAATCCAATGTACTTTTAGTAGCGGCCTGGCTCAAATCAGTACTCTTTGTCGACAGTACAGGGGATTGTGCAACAGGCGTGTACGACAGCGAGCGGTTCCGGCTGGCTGAGCGGACACCAATGGCGTGGTCAGCGGTACTTGAGCTGCGCTGTAGCTCGGCAGTTGCGGTAACGACAGATCCAGCCCGACGAAACGACTGTGGACGGTTCATCTGGGTTCCGATAGGGCTGGTTGCAGTGCTAGACGAGTGACTGGGCGCGGTCTCGCTTGCCGTGTGAACATGCGGAGACGGCGTTGGGTGGTAGGCCACAATCGAATCAGCCGAATCGGTGTTGACGCGCAGCGCCTCAGCGGCAAAGTTAAATGTGGATCGAACCGAGCCGCGACGCCGTCCGGGGCTATCGTTTCGCACGCCACGGTACCCTGTTGAGGAATATTGGCTGGTGTTGGCCGTGTGGATGGCACCAGCAGAGGAGGTTAGATTAAGCTGGACTCCAGCGGCAATCGTCGAATGATGGACGTCTCGGTCCTGTGTGTCCAGCTGATCCAGCTCAGCGTCGCTGTAATTGCCAATAGCGGCAGCAGTCCGAGGCTTTGAATGCTGCTGCCGAGCCAATTTTTCAATGTCGTAAGAGGCGGCGTGAAGGCCATAGCCTCGTGATGTGTTGCTGTCATCGGTATGGGCCATGTTTAGCGGCCGAGGCTTTGAATGCTTCTGGCCAGCCAAGTGTTCAACATTGTAAGAGGTAGTATGCAAGCCATAGCCTCGTGAAGTGCCACTGTCATCAGTATGAGCCATGCTTAGCGGTCGAGGCTGGCTCGGCGCTTGTATGGCGGGCCCTGAGAACGATAGAGCGCCAGCACCCTTAGCTGAAACGCCAGTGGCCGATGACGAGCGGCTGTGGGCGCTTGACTGCGCCGATGCCATGCCAAAGCGCCCAAAGATGTCGGAAGAGCGCGGGTCGGGCGTCTGTGCGAGGTCGTATCCGTCGAACAGCGACACCCGCTCAGAGACTGATTGCGAATTGGACGGGCAGCGCCGAATGACCTGTGCTGGCGGCGGCGTGACGTCGTGGTCATTTAGGCTCGAGTTGCTGAAGCGGTGAGCCAGGTTTTTAATCTTTTCGCTGATTACGCGGCGGCTGGCGTCAGACACGGATGGCGGCCGAGTGCGGTGAGCAGTTGGCATTGCAGGTGGCTTTGGCAGTTGTGTCTGAGCAAGCGCAGGGGCAGACGAGTCAAAGCCACCGGCGAGCCGGGAGGCAGCAGCAGCCCCCGCGCCAACGGCAAGCGAGGCATCGCTGTCGTCGGTGACAGCGGACGCGGTCCAGGGAGTGCTTCCCTGAGTGCTGCCCTGAACGCCCTGCATTCTCGAGTGCTGAACCGAGGGTCCGGCAGTGTCAATTTTGAGGGGCGGGCCAGCGTAAGCGGTGGAGGTGGTGCGGGGCGGAAATTCCGGCGCTACTGCCGATGCGGAGGGCGGCGTGGGGATGGCGTCACTCAGGCCGCCCGACAGCAGTGGCACGCTGGCGCTGGCGGCGGTGCTGACGTCAGCCTGTAGTGCCAGGCTGTTGATGCGCAGGTTTGACGACGACGTCGCAGCGTCGCGCCGGATTTCATCCATGGTAGCACGTGTAATAGGACCTGCGTGGCCCTCCATGGCCAAATGCCGAATCTGCGGATGGCTGCCGCTGCGCTCCCGCGTCTGCTGCAGCGAGCTCAGCCCTGAGCTTCCGCTCCATGGCCGCCGTGGCGAAACTGGTGTCTGTCCGTCGTCGCTCTTCTTGCTGCTGCGGTGCTACACTTTGTCAGAGGCAGGTGTGGTCAGTTGGCATTGTATGTGTAATAGTATCGTCAGTTGGCACTGTGTATAGTAGTGCGGCCAGCTAGGGTTGAACATGTAGTAGTATTGTCAGCTAGCGTTGAACGTATAGTAGCATTGTCAGCTAGCGTTGAACGTGTAATAGTGTGGTGAGCCAGCCAAACGCAGATCCGGCTGGTGGTAGCCACAGCGTATGTTTGGCAGAGCACTCACGCAAAGCCAGACAGTACTTACCAGCAGACGTTTCATGGACAGGCCTTTGGTCGTTTCTCGGCAAAAAGCGGTATTATACAAGGAAGAGGCAAAAAAAGTAAACGATCGTTTTAAAACACAAGAGAGAAGAAATCACTACAGCGGAGGCCCAAATGCGGAAGAAAAGCCCTGCGGAGAACCCCATTCCCTGCTTCCTCCCCACCTGCCTGCCTGTCTGTCTGGTTCACGCAGGGGCACGATTTGCAGTCTTGGTTGGCCTGCGTCATCAGCCACTCGCAGGCATTCAGAACCATCTTCCAGCGCGGTCAAGCCACAGCCAGTACTATTCGGCCTTGGGCTTGCCCCAGCACGCAATGGCGCGGCAGCCCAGCTCCAGCTCTGCGCGCCAGTCTGCCCCAGCGCCAATGCTGGCGTCATCGCTGTCTGCAGCCAAGCTGCCAGCTGCATCTTGAGACAAGTCGCCAGCAGTGTCTGCAGCCAGGTCGCGCAGCACAGACGGCGCCTTGTCGAGCCAACGCCGACGCGACTGAGCACGTGCGCGCTCGGTAATGCGGGCGTACGCGCCAGGCCATGATGCCATCACGTGAGTCACGGCCCAGCGAACAGCCAGGAATGCATGCTCGGAAAACAGCAGCACAACCAGTGCAAAGCTCAGGCTGGTACGCCCAAAGCGCTGCATGGCGTCGGCGTCGGCATGCGGCAGGAACGCGCAGTTGGAGTGGAACTGGTAAATTAGCAGCGCATTGGTGATGGACGACAGCCAGCACATAAAGCGCAGTGTGTCCAGCCACGGGCCAATCGACTCCACGCGCCGCGGCGTTGGCCGCCGTGTTGCACTGCAGATCTTGGCTGCGTCTGTGCGCAGCTCCAGCCAGTTGTTCATCAGCGCCGCCAGTGGTGCCAGCGGCCACGCAACTGAGAAGAATGCAACACGTCCAAACTGCGACGCCATCTCGGCGTAGTCCTCAAACGTTGTGTACTCGGGCAGCGCCAGCTCTTCGGTAACACGCGCCACAAACTGCTGCTGAATATCGGCCGGAGCATCGGCGTCGTTGGCCGACTCGACCCACGTGTCGACGCCTGTTGGCGCCACTGCCAGCATGTTAGAAAGCACGTGACGATGACCATTCCCTGTTCCTGAAATGCTAGAAGCTTCATGGTTATGATCATTCCCTGCCGCCGTGCTAACCTGCGATGCATGTGCAAGCGATCGCGAGTTCCACCACCGCAGCACCAGCGGCAGCCCAGTCTCGGTAGCCATGCCAACAAGCTGGCTGGTCACCACAAATCCAGTCAGCATGTTCTGCACCAGCTCGGCCGCCGGCGTCGCGCTAAACTTGAGCGTGGCTGCCTTGTCGGTGCTCAGTGCGCTGTATGCGCCATGCACCCAGCCGCCAAACACGTCGCGATACGGCACAAACACCCACGCAGTCAGAAACAAGTACAGCTGATCCTGCAGAAATCGAAAGACAAAGATCTTTGCTGTAAACTGCGCGGCGTGCTCTGCCTCGAATTCATAGTTCTCATAATTGGTCAGCGCAGCCGCCATGCGTGTGCATAGCGCTGTGTACGCCGGCAAGCACGCCGAGAACAGCACCACCGGAGCCAGTCCTAGCACCGTAGCAAACGGCCCAGCATAGAACTCTGACAAGAACGTCTGCAGGGCAAAGATTAGTGCGATAAACACAGCCATCACCAGCGACAGCGCAGCCACCACCGGCACACCCAGCAGCCGCCGCAGCCAGCGCTGTGCACCTGAGAATGCTGGCACTCGCTCACCTGTGGCAGCGTCGATGACGTAGCGGTCAGCACGGAACTCTGGCCGCCGCGACTCGCGAGCGCGCTCCACGCCGTGCACGCCCCAGTACGTGGCAATATCGGACTGTCGGCGCGCCCAAGTCTCGGTAAACAACACGCCCCATAACACCAGCAGCACGCCAAACTGCCACGAAAAGCTACGGCCTAGCGCCCACCAGGCTGCACCTACTGCGCCAGGCAGCGCCAGCCACAGCACGTAGCTCTGTAGAAACGCAAAGTACATGGCCACCTCATCGCCAAAGTGCTCGCGAATACGCCGTAAATCTTGCCGGTCTATCAGCCATTTGCCGCCCCAGTGCCGCAGCCAGCGCTGGTTGAACCGCCGGTCATGCATCGCCACCACTGCGTCCACGCCGTCTGCCGCGCCAATGGCTGCCCCGCCCTCGCTCTCGGCTCCTGTCACCAGCCGCTGCACCAACCGCTGCCGCTCAGACACCGAGATCAGCTCTGCTGTCGGATCGTCTGATGCATGCACTATCAACCGGCTCGGGTCGTCCTGGGCATCTGAGTCCACCTCCAGCGAGCCGTCTGCGCCGCGCCGCAGCGCTACCATCCCGCCCAGCCAGTCGTGCAGCCGCGACCGGCTCCACTCATGCTCAAGCCGTGAGCGCGGACATTCGATAAACAGCAGCAGCTGCCCGGCCACTGCCTCAAATGTCGCACTGCGCCCATGCCGCCGCGCGCACTGTGCTGCCCGCACCTCCACGCTTAGTCCAGCGTGTGCCAGCCGCTTCACCACGTCTTCCAGTGCTGCCTGTGCATCGGCTGCCGGTCCTGTGTGTCGGAACGACAGCACAAAGTCTGCGTACCCTGCCAGCGGAGCATGTGCTTCGCCGTCACTATCACCGACCTGACGCTGTCTGCGCTCCAGCGCCCAAGAGCGCAGAAACCGCAGAGGCCTGTCCTGTTCGTCGCTCATTAACCTGCAAGTCCAGTATTTTGAGTAATGTGTGTTGTTAAATTGAGCCAAAGTATGTTGTTGTGTAACAAAAGTGTGTTAAAGTGGTGGAAAATGTGAAAAAGAAAATACACGCTATTGTTCTGCTTGCCTGGAAGCACATGCATATGTAAGTTGAGCTGCTTGATTCACTGCAGTGCTAACATGTTCCAAAGACATATCGTTTATCTCACCCAAGGGCATGGACGATCCGAGCAAGCAAATGGCTGTGCAGGTGGACAGACTGCCAATGGTGTTGAGCGTGGATCTAGGCAAACGCTGTTGGTAACTCAGCCATCCATTTTGGTGGGGGCATCGTTCGTGCAGGAATTTGCCTTCTTTTTTCCTCTTAGTTTTGCCTGCTTCTTTTTTCCTCCGCGCCTCTTCTAATCGCACTTTGCACTCTGCTGTCAACGAAGCTCAGGTACGAAATAAGGTGCTGACTACATCTGAGCTACGCTTAAGCTGTGTTAAACTGCACACTTGAGACTTGGGTGGCTCGGGATAGGATTCGTTAATCAGCCTTTTTCAATACACGAGCTAAATTTGCTCTTTTCGTGTAGTAATTTAATTCGCTGACTCTACAGGCACAGCATGGCCGAGCTTGCCGACAGTTCACACGAGGACCGCGTCTCCCGGGGCCCAGTCGCGCTGGGAGACGACCTCCAGGGCGAATTCCACTCAGGACTTGACAACACTGACGAATCAGAATTCGACGAGGAGCCTTATGGCTCGGACGAGTCTGCAAATATGGCGTGGATTGCCTGGTTCTGCTCGCTCAAGGGACACGAGTACTTTTGCGAGATACCTGATGGATTTATCGAAGATGACTTTAACCTCACTGGTTTGAGCCAGTCTGTCAACTACTATGTTGAGGCACTGGACATGATCCTGGACATTGAGGACGACGCAGAGGAGCCGCTGGATGCTGACGAAATTGAAGCCATTGACAGCTCGGCAGAGATCCTCTATGGCCTGATCCACGCCCGCTACATCCTCACCCGCAATGGCCTGCGCCAAATGGCCGACAAGTACGAGAATGGTGACTTTGGCGTGTGTCCGCGCTTCTGCTGTGACAACGTTGCCGTTGCGCCGTGTGCGCGCACTGACGTCCCTGAGCGCGACTCGGTCAAGCTGTTCTGCCCCTCGTGTCTCGACATATACTCACCACCAAACTCGCGCTTTCAAAAGGTTGACGGTGCGTACTTTGGCACTACGTTCCCGCACATGCTCTTCCAGGCATTCCCCTCGCTAATCCCTGAGGAAATCATGCCAATTTACACCCCAAAGATATACGGCTTTGCCATCAACGAGGCCAGCCGAACTGGGCCGCGCATGCAGTGGCTGCGTATGCGCCCTATTGAGAAGTCATCCAACGACGATCTGGGCGACACAACTGATTCTCAGAGCTACGTCGAGGCGCAGGATGCCGACACATTTTCCAAGCGGGAGGTCCCTGAAAATGCAGATCACAACGCCAGCGATGGCCGCCAGGACAAACCCGCTGAGCCTGCTGCCCCGGAGAGCCGCGGCAAGTCTGCCGATATCAGCGAGAACATGGATATTGGCACCGACCGGGCTGGCACTAGCTGCACATCCACTCCAGCTCCTGGAGGGTCGGCTAAATTCGATGCCGACATAAAGGACGAGTCGATGACCTCCACCAGGTCGCCAGCGCTAGAGCGTTCTTCCGAGCCGCCTGTAGAAGACCGGCGGAAAGGCTCGGCTGCGGCTGCCGCCTGATTATATTTTTATTTATAAATCAACTGCCCTGCTGCCAAGCACAATATATATAACATGTCAGATCCCTTGGCGGGTCCTATTCTTTGCACTGCGCGCTCAAAATAGGCCAAATGTATCGTGTGAATGAATCGCCAGCGTGCTTGGCACGCATTCACCCCTGCCACTGAGCACCCCACGATTGTCTGCAATTGCACAGACGCCACTTGGCCTTTAAAAGCTTGGTATATTCTGTCTGCCAGAATTCTTGCTCTTCTCTCTGCCATTTTGCTAACTTTTAGTATATACGCTCAAGTACTTTCTCTTCTTAGAACTGACATCACATACACGCCCGCGCCAGACAAGCCAACATCTAGCTTATCTAAACATTTGCCTATACTGTCTGCGCCATAATGGATGTCTTACACAGGGCTTCTGAGTATGTCTTGTTTTCACCTGGCGCTGCGACCGTTCTAGCACTGGCCGCAGCAACGGTCTACGCATTCTATTCTCTGGTACGCTTAGTGGTACCGCCCAACAACGATGGCGGCGTCCCCTACATCCCCGTGCGCAAGACGCTGCAGTGGATGCGAAAAGGCGCAATTGGCCGCTTTGAAGTATCGTATAATCTCGACCGCCCGTACATGCAAGATACAGGCATTGTCAAGGCGTGGATGTTCGGTGGTTGGGCTTACAAGGTATCCAAAGTTGAATATGCCCGCAAGCTGTTTATGCAGACAGATTTGTTCCAAAAGGTCAACATCCGCAAGCTGATGCCGCACAACCTCGGCCCTCGCGTTACCGGCGAGTCATTCTCCTTTGAAAACGGTGATGCGTACCGCGGACACCGCGCTGTGGTCAGCCCAGCCTTCCGCCGGTCATGGCCTACTATGCTATTCAAAAAGCCTTTGCTGGAGCTAATGGATGTCATTGAGCGCGAGTCTTCGCTGCCGCTCGATGTATTGCTGTGGTTCCGCCGCGGCACCCTCGATGTGCTGGGACATATCATTATGAGCTATGACTTTTGTGCATTGAGCAATCCAGAAAACAAGCAGCGGGCCATGTACGATTCGTTGCTCGAGGCTATGCTGCACCCAGTTTACAACATGTTCCCCTGGCTGGACCTGTTTGCCACTGGCCAGCGCGCTCGGCAGTGGGACTATCTGAATCATTTCCACACCTTTATTGACAACATTGTCGACAGCCGCATAAAGGAGATGGAGAACCGGCCACCTCTGACTGAGGAGGAGCGCAACCATGCCGACCTGCTAACACTGCTACTCGAATCATATCTGCAGTCAAAGTCGGGCAAGGTCTTTGATGATCGAGGCAAGCAGGTTACACCGCTTACCCGCGAGCAGCTACGCAGCAATATTGGCTTGTTCTACGTTGCTGGATATGACACTACTGCCAACTCACTTTCATATGTAATGTTGGAGCTGGCTCGCTCGCCTGAGATCCAGCAAAAAGCTCGTGAAATTGTCATCGGTGTGCTGGGCGATCGCAAGGACGTGTACCCGACCGACGATCAGCTCAAGGAGCTCGGATACATTGATCTTATTGTCAAAGAGACTTTGAGAAGGAACTCTATTTTGGCTGAAATTAGACGTCGTCTGTCGGCACCGGTTACGCTAGGCCAGTTCACGCTGCCCAAGGGATCCGTAGTATCGGTCGATACCTGGGCAATGCACTACAACCCCGAATACTTTCCCGAGCCAGAAAAGTTTATTCCCGAGAGGTTTGCTGAAGAAAAGTCTTCTGAATTCAAGGGAGTCTCACCATTTGCGTTTGCACCATTCAGCAATGGCTCAAGACAGTGCGTTGGCATGCGCTTTTCGCTTATTGAACAACGGGTGGCCATTGCTCTGCTGCTTATTCGCTTTGAGTGGACACTACCCAAAGACAGCCCATTCTGGTCATCTACACCAGCAGCCCCAGCTGGGCTTATTTCGCCAGTTGGCCTAATGATTGATGTCAAGTCCCGCTTTTAGCTCGGACATTCTGGTAGTTTATTTTAGAACTGCTTTATTTTCAAACATCTCAGCATTTACAAGCACTATCATTCTATTTTTGCAAAATTTTAGCAGCACGGAGTGCAATTGTTTGTATGTATGTAAAAGACCGAGTTCCCACACCATTTTTTCTGTCGATGTAGCACATTATTCACACCAATTACACATGCTGATATGTTCCCTGTAGCTAAAAATCAATTGGCATTGTTTCGGGACATCTACTTGGTCAGGGACAGGGGGCGTTTATTCGCACCTATTGCTGTTTGCTAACACTGCGGAATGCGCCACCGTGTAATCTCCAGCTATGAATAAAATAGTGCACTTGGGCACACGCAGCACGTTGTTTGCAAAAACTAGTGAACATCTTGCTTTATCTCTATACAATATTGACAAGACATATTTTATATTTGCTACTGCGACGCTTTCAACCAATGCTGGGTACGGAGTACGTTGGATTTTTATTCGGGCTCGACAAGCTGTTGTTGGTGCCACTTGCCCTGGGCACAATAGTGCTATACTGGATTCTGGTGCCGCCAAAGATTAATGATGGCGGTGTGCCACATATTCCAGCACTAAAGACGCTGTACTGGACGTTCAAGTCACGTCCCAGTCGAATGGATCTGTGCAACAAGGTCGATATTCCCGCGCTGCGCAATACGGGTATCGTTCGGTCATGGCTGTGGGGCCGGTGGATGTACAAGACCAACAATGCCGAGTACGCGCGCCAGCTATTTCTCAAAACATCAGTGTTTCAGAAGATTGAGCTGCACAACGTAGTGCCATACGTCTTCCGCGCTGTAGCAGCAGGCGGCAACCTGATGACCGAGAATGGCGATCATTTCAAGGCGCACCGTTCGATTGTTGGACCTTCGTTCCGCCGCGCGTGGCCAGTGTCGACATTCCACACTCACATGAACAAATTAGTAAACATAATCCAGCGCCAAGAAGGTGCTCTTGATATCTTGCAAGCGTGTCGCCGAGCAACGCTAGACGTCTTGGGCCAGATCATCATGGGCGCTGATTTTGGCGCGCTGGACAATATTGATGGCGAGCTGCTCGAGATTTGCTGGGATGTTGTTGAGGCTGGCATCGAACCGCTGTATCTCGTTTTCCCGTTTTTGGACAAGTTCCCAATAGGCAAGCGCGCAAAATCGTTTGCCAACTTGAAAAAGTTTCACCGCTTCATTGAGAGCACAATTAACGCCAAGCGCGCAGAGCTGCAGAGTCGTGGGGCGCTGAGTGATGAGGAGCGCAACAAGGCAGATCTGCTGACACTGATGATCGAGGCATATGAATACTCAAAGATCCACGGCGCCTTTGACGAAAACGGCAAGCTGCTACCGTCAATGACTTCTGAAGAGCTGCGCAATAACACAATCATATTCTTTGTTGCTGGTCACGATGCCACCGCTTATAGTTTGAGCCACCTTCTTGGCGAGCTGGCTTTGCACCCCGACATCCAGCAGCGCGCACGCGATCGTGTAATCAGTGTTATCGGCGACAGCCCCGATGCATTCCCGACCGATGAGCAGCTGGTCGAGCTGGCTGATTTGGACATGATCATCAAGGAATCAATGCGCAAGAACAGCACTGTCTCTGACATTCGCCGCCAGCTGACGGAGTCGGTCACTTTGGGTCCATATACGCTACCCAAGGGTGCCTGGGTCATGGTGGACAACTGGGCAATGCAAAACAACCCAATATACTATCCGGACCCAGAAAAGTTTATTCCAGAGCGGTTTGCTGAAACTACCAAGCCTGACACCAATCTGACAGCAAATGTGCCATTTTCGTGGGCTCCATTCAGCGAGGGTACTCGCAAGTGCATTGGACACAAGTTTGCTATGGTCACCCAGCGTGTCGTTTTGATCATGCTCGTCCACCGCTTTACCTGGACGCTGCCGCCAAATAGTCCTTTCCGCACCAAGCCTTTGACGTCCACCTCAGGACTGATCTCGCCGATTGGTCTGGAAATAGACTTTGTTCCTCGCCATTAACTATTTTATCCCATATCAACAATTTTTGTTGCGGAACAATAAATCTTTATTTTTTATCTCGCATGTATGCTCAGAGTTTCTTTTAGATCTCTCTTGTACTAGCTGTTAGCAAAAATGGGCATGTTTCGAGGCGCATATCTGCAATGGATGAAGTTGCGGCTTCCCTGGCGCAAGGATGTGTATATGGGGACTGATCTTGATGGCAACCTATATTTTGAACGCCTTGTGGATACCTACCGTAGCCGACGGCACGTAATTTATCGCAAGGACCTTGCTCTCAGCGAGTATAGCGACAAGGTCATACCTATTCAATGGCAGGCGTGGATGCGCCATACGCGACACCGTATACCAACACTAGATGATCTCAACCAGGATATCCAGCGCCAAGAGCAAATCGCTGACAATGTGCAAAAACTGGCAGCAAAGGAAGCACGTTTGCCGATATCCCCCGAGGATACTACAAAGCACGCTCATACCCGACAGCCACAGTTTCAAAAGTCTACTCCCGGTGAGAGCTTTCAGCCAGAAAACTGGGCGCCTGCTGCCACATCATCAGCCTCAGGCAACAAGACTGGAAGCACCAAAAAACGGCATAACCCCTGATCCCGCACTTGCTGCAAATTCTGGTATAAAGGACGGATCAGCCTTTTATGTTTCTTGTTTTCTCAAGCTGTTTATTTTTCAATTTACAATTTTAGTTATGGCTGGTCTCGAGCTTATTTCAAAAAACCGCTGCTTCGACGGCGAAGTGCGCAAGTACAGCCATTTCTCGGTATCAACGAAATGCAATATGACCTTTAACATATATTTGCCTGATGTTGCGTTGACAAACAAGGAAAAGGTTCCAGTGCTATTCTATCTTTCTGGTCTTACTTGTAACGAGGACAACATGATTACCAAAGGTGGTGCGCTCCCGTATCTGTCAAGAGAGCGCATTGCATTGGTGACGCCTGACACGAGCCCTCGCGCTACGGGAATTGATGGCGAGGATGATGATTGGGAGCTGGGTACTGGCGCTGGCTTTTATGTAGATGCTACGCAGGAACCGTGGAGCGCTCACTACAAAATGTACTCGTATATGCAGCTGGAAATTCAGCAACTGATTTTTGAGAGCTTCTCGATCGACAGCTCGCGCGTATCGATATTTGGGCATTCAATGGGCGGCCATGGTGCGCTTGTCTTGTCACTACGCAACCCCGGATACTACAAAAGTGTGTCGGCGTTTGCCCCCATTTGCCATCCTTCCACTAGCAACTGGGGCCAAAAACAATTTACGGCCTATCTCGGGCTGAACAAAGACGACTGGGCCGAGTACGACGCATCAGAGTTGGTGAAAAGATATGACGGGCCGGCGCTACCGATCTTGCTTGATCAGGGCGACTGTGACCAGTTTTACAGCAGCAAGCAGCTGCAGCCGTCGCATTTTGTTATAGCTACTAAAAGCAGCAATACCGCAATTGAGCTAGAGGACCGCATGCAGCCTGGCTATGACCACTCTTACTGGTTTATCCAGACTTTTATGGAAGAACACATTGCCTTTCACGCCAAGCACATTCGTTCTTAAGCCCTCCGGGTCAACCACACGCATATATGTTGGCTAGGCTGTATTATTTTCCTGTTTTTATACCTTTTATGACATCATTGCGTGGTTTTATGTTTAGTAAATTATACTGATAGCGTGCATTACTACGCAGGGGTGCTGGATGCAGACTATTAGTATTATTTACTACAAAGTGAAATACACAAATATTGCAATTTTACTTTTGTAGTAAAATATACTAATGGCGTCAATAGTTCACTGATTGATGCCACATACGACCACTTTTCCTTGGCGCCTAATGCGCGCATACATGCACACATATGAAGTCAGTGTTTGACTTTGCTACAGCACTTGTATTCTGAATTCTTTAGTTTGAACCTTTGTATAGCTATTGAATGATATCTTGCCTCTCAAATATACTCTAAATCTTGCCTGAGATGCCACCCAAGACTCAGAAACTACAGAACGCGGCTCGACAGCATGCTGATGGCTGTAACTCAACAAGGATAAACTGTGTCGAGAACAAGGCATCATTGTTTTCGCGCCTGTTTTTCACTTGGGTTACTCCACTTGTAGTCCATGGATGGAACACCCCTGTGCAGCCTGAATCTTTACCTGAAATTGGAATTGGCAACGAGTTGGAACCATCAGCTATTGCTGCAAATTTTCAATCAGAGTGGGCCAAAGAAGTGCACCGGGCGTCAACAGCAAATACCAATCGCCTTATTTATATAGTTAACCTGCTAACTCGGCCAATTCAAAGACTATGGAGGCGACTACTCAAAAGACCACTAGATACTTCTCGTGCAAGTACTCGAATGCCAAATCTGATATTTCCATTGTACCAGCTTGTGTCATGGCACCTTGCTCGGGCCTTTATAGCTCGGCTGGTTACTGAGCTAATTCCAGTGGCTATTCCAGTTCTGGTAAAACTTACTACTACATTTGCTCAGCACAAACGACAAGCGGCCAGGCTGACAATTGAGACAAGCAACAATGGATCTGTGCACACAAGTATACCCAGTCCACCTGGTTGGCAAGGATATGTGCTAGTAGTCACCATGTTTGCACTGTTGCTTCTTTACTCGTGGTCATTTCAATGGTTTTTCTACGATGTTGGCAAAGCTACAGTGATTACGCGCACTGCCCTAGTATCTGCTATATATCGCAAGTCGTTGGTTCTGTCTGCTCAGGCACGCTCGAGACTTACGCTAGGGAAACTGACAAACCTTATTTCGTCAGATATAAGTCAAGTTGAGCGTGGCGTCACCAATGTCATTGTCTGCATTACAATTCCTATTCAAGTTATTGCATCGATTGTGGTTTTGATATATATGATCGGCCCAACCGGAATCATTGGATGGTGTCTGGTATTAGCATTTGTCCCCATGCAAATGTGGGTGTCGCGCTATCTGGTTAAATTGCGAGGCAAGGCGATAAAGTACACTGACAAGCGTATTCGAACTACTCGTGAAACATTGCAAGGAATCAAGGTTGTAAAGGCGTATGCTTGGGAATCGTCAATCTTGGAAACTATGCAGCGTATTCGGGACAAGGAAGTGGGAATCATTGCTCGGCTTAACCTTGTTCGGTACAGTCTTATTTCAGTTGCGCTTCACTCGCCAGTATTTGCGTCTATATTGACATTTGCTGCACTAGTATTGACTGGCGGAAAACTGAAAAACAGCGCAGTGTTTGCCACAATTGGAATCTTTAACTCAATGTCTGTTCCGCTGAGCTGGTTTCCGGGTGCTCTGACAGAAACTATAAATACGCTAGTGCCGCTCAGAAGAATTGCTGAGGCCTTGCTTGAGGAGGAACTTGTATGTGCCTCTGACCCGTGTCAGGATCTTGACGTGGCTGTAAGAATATCCGACGGAGACTTCAAATGGAATGATGGAGCAGCAATTGAAGTATCAAACCAGAAAGGCAATGATAGTAGCGATGCATTGAAAGTCTCTCAGGAAGTATTTCAGTTAAAAGCAGTCAATCTAGAGATCCCGCATGGTAGTCTCGTAATTGTTATTGGCTCTGTTGGTAGTGGAAAGAGCTCTCTTGCAAGCGCAATTGTTGGAGAGATGGATTGCACTTCGGGCTCGATAATCTATGGCGGTACTCTCGGGTATGCTCCACAAGTGCCATGGATGACAAACGCAACAATTCGTGAAAACATTGTCTTTGGAAAGCCATTTGATTATGAAACGTATCTTAGCGTCATCGAAGCCTGCGAGCTGGAAGCTGACTTGGCAGCTTTTCCCGCAGGCGACCAGACAGAAATTGGCGAAAGAGGTGTAACACTTTCTGGCGGACAAAAGCAGCGAATAAGTATTGCACGAACTGCATATGCTGAATGTAATATTTCGGTTCTGGACGATTGCCTTAGCGCTGTAGATGTAAGAACATCCCGCGCAATATTTAAGCAATGTATACGAGGTTTTCTGGCTTCAACTACTCGTATTCTAGTAACCAACAGCCTGGACTATTTGCCCACTGCCGATCTTGTAATCACCATGGATAATGGCCAGGTTGTCGAGTCTGGCACTTTTCTGGATCTTATGGAGATGGGTGGTGTCACAGCTGCTATTTACGCGTCATTCATGAGCCATGAAAATTCTGAATACTTTGAAGTTGGTAAATCGTACACTACTGACAGCTCGTTGTACACTGCAACACCAATCAGAGAAACGGCAAGAAGCAGCAAAAGCAGTGGCCGTTCAGCTCAACTACACGTCAGCAACATTGATGGCGAAAAGCAGTCGGCGTTAACATTTGCATCGCTGGCGGCTCGGACAGAAATTTCCGAGCTCCCCGACATGGAGGCTACTAGTAGTGGCAGCAGTCAGAAAAGTACCAACCGAATGTCTGACCTTAATGTGGCAGATGATAAGGAGCTTTCTACCAACACGGTCCCGATCGAGTCAAGCAATACTCATGCTCGCAAACTTATGAGCCAAGAAGAGCGGGAGACTGGCCAGATTTCGTGGTCAATATATCGGACGTATATTCAGGCAGGCGGCGGAAATATTGTTTTGGCTGGAATACTGCTGTGCCTAGTAATTTCTCAAGGCTGTCGCGTTGGTAGCGACTTTTGGATGCGTTTGTGGATCCATCATCGGCGTGACAGCAGCGAAACCAAGCTGTTTGTTGGGCTGTATGCTCTTCTGGGTGGTCTGCAGTTTCTGTGGTTTGGGTTGTTTTCCGCTCTTTTAGTGCTCAGCGTGTATAAAAGTTCCAAGAAGCTTCACGCTCAGGCATTTGAGCGTGTTCTGCGGTCTCCAATGTCATTTTTTGACACTACCCCTCTTGGTAGAATTCTCAACCGCTTTACGCGCGATATCGATTCGCTTGATTTGGCGCTGTGCGATTTTTTTCGCCAATTTTACCAAAACATTGGTCGTTCAGCGAGTGCATTTGTAACTATATCAATCTTGGTACCGGTTTTTCTCGTGGCACTCGTGCCGCTGCTAGTTGCAAGCTGGGGTCTGATTTATGTGTACTTGAGAACATCTGTCGAAATTCAGCGCGTAGCTGCTATCTCCAGATCACCGCTATATGCTCATTATACGGAAACTTTGCAGGGGCTTTCCACTATCCGAGCATATAGAGCGCAAGAACGCTATATTGCCCAGGCCGACTTTATGCTCGATAATGCCAACCGTCCGCATTGGTACTCCCTGGCGGTTCAGAGCTGGATCTGGCTTCGAGTCGACTATTTAAGTCACTTGCTAACTCTGGTAATATGTCTGATTATTGTTGCTCAGCCAACAAGATGGGACGCGGCAGCAGTTGGCCTGATGCTTGTACAGGCCACACAGATGGGCGCATATGCCACCTACGCCGGTCGAGGATGGTCTGAACTGCAGAACAATATGAACTCGGTTGAGAGAGTTAGCTACTATGCAACAATGCTGGATAAGGAGGATACTCTGGAGACAAATGCTACAAAATGTGCAGTCAGCTCAACGGCAATTACGATGCGTCCTATTACTGCCATGTGGCCTGAAAGAGGAACAGTGATTGTTCGTAACTTGTCAATGCGATACCGCCCTGAGCTTCCATTAGCACTCCAAGGTGTTGACATGGAGATATATAGCGGGGAAAAGATTGGGATTGTTGGGCGCTCAGGCGCTGGTAAATCCAGCCTTGTAACTGCTCTTTTTAGGTTGGTTGAGCCCGCCAGTGGCAAAATATTTATTGACGGTATCGATACGCAATGTGTGCCACTGGATAGACTCCGCAAGGCAATTGGTATACTTCCGCAAGATTCCGTCTTATTTGAAGGGTCGGTGCGCTCAAACCTGGATTTGTTTCACGAATACAGCGACACCGCAGCATGGGACATACTTCGTCAAGTTTGCATGTATGACTTGGTTTCACAGCATCCACAAAAACTAGATATGATGGTTGGCGAAGGTGGCGAAAACTTTTCGGCTGGTCAGCGCCAGCTGCTGTGCCTCGCTCGAGCACTGTTACGCAAGCCAAAGATTCTTGTTTTAGACGAGGCAACGGCTAACGTAGACCATGAGACGGACGCAGCCATCCAGCGAGCCATTTCCTTAACTGGCCAACACATGACTGTCATTAGCATTGCTCATCGCCTGCAGACAGTTGTCACATATGACAAGATCTTTGTTGTTGATGACGGACGAATTGTCGAGTCAGGTACTCCATTATCGCTACTTGAGCAGTACACATACTCTGCCTCCTCATTTGAAAACACGATTACAGCTTCTCAGTCACCATTCTATGGAATGATTCGCGAAATGAATAGTGCTGCTGTGGAGTCCCTGCTGGCTCAAGCAAGCAAAAAGTCAAAATAAATATTTGGCATAAATGTTTGTTATTTAATAAACGCCTGTTTATACCAGCACTAAAGGCCACGCTGCCGCTTGGCCTTGCCCGGCCGCTGGGACTTACCCTTCTTGGCCGAGCCGCCAAAGCTAGTGCTCTTGTTCCGCTTGACGCTAAATTCACTCATGTCACCTGTGCTATCAGCAGTGTTCCGCTTAATGCCACGTTTTTTGCCGCCAAACCCAAATTTCTCATTTTTGAGCTGGCGCTTCTTGTTGGGAGCCTGCTTGCCTCCCTTCTTATTAGAACTAGAGCGGGCCCTGGCACCATCGTCCGAATCAACATCAATGTCAAAGTCATCCGCATCACCCAGATTGCCGCTGCGAAGCCGCTTCTTAATTGTGGCAATCTTGTCCAGCGACGCCTTCTTCTGATCTTCGCGCTCCTTGAGCTTCTCCTGCTGAATTTGTTTGCCGTATTTGCGAAGCTCGCGCTGCTTCTTGGCCTCTTCCGCATTCTGAATGCCCTTTTGCTGCGTGATCAGCTTATCGCGGATCCGAGCCATGTGTGCATCGGACTTCACCATCTCTGCAAAGTAGTCGTCAGGCCGCTCAAACGGAACACCTGCGTTCAGCACCTCTTGTTTTCCCTGGATTGCGGCCTCGAGGCCCTGCTGGTAGAACTTTAGCTCGCGGTCGAGATCGTCCTCTGTCTTGTCGACCACAATCGGCTCCGAGCTGGTGATATCGCAGCGCTGAATCCATTTAAACTTCTTTTGCGAGATCTCATCTAGCAGTGCCGTCAGTGCTTCCTTGTGATATATATACTCTTTCTTTGGCTGTGGCAGCATATCCTCCGACTGCAAGGCCGCAATCTCCAGAGCTGTCTCGTCGTCATCGATCATCATCGAGTCGTCGTATTCATGCTTTTCCTCAGACATGGCGCAAGTTTATTGAGGTAGTTGGCTATTAATGAGCAAATTTAAGAAGCAGCAGAAGTAAAACGTGGGTTGTCAGCAACAAGAAAAAAATTACCACTTCAAATTTTTTTGATCGGTTAATGTCCTGATCTGAAACTGTAGCACATGATCCCATTATGTTGCAAAATGCTAGCTTTAGCCCTTTAATCCGAGAATGTTTGCTTGCGTATAAAATCAAATAGCCAAGCTATTCTTGGTTTTAAATTCTCTGCTGACTTTGCAATTTATTCAATGTCGGACTCGCATCAAATACCATTGTCGTCAGATACAGGTGTGCCAAGCACCAGTATGCCTTTAGAACAAGACGCATCTAGCGAGTCTGCCAAGCTGGGACTTGATCCAATTGAGGTTTTGAGACGCCGCAACGAGCGAGCAACTCAATTTCTATTGTCAATCAAAGCCAGCAACACTGTTGTAGATACTGGGCCATGGGTTACACGCAGCATAGCTCAGACCGAGAACGGGTCAGCCGAACATGATACACATGATACTGCCAGTGTGATATCTGCTAGGAAAGATTCGATGGCTATTGAGCAGCAACTTTTGCATAAAACATTGCCTGTAGATGTACAAGGCACCGAGCTGACAACAAACTCACATACTGCCGCTACTGGGGCTACATCTCGAGATGTACTTGGCGACGAAGCTGAACATGTTACTTTAGGATCTACAGAGGCAAAATATACTCAAAGGATGCCTCATACTATGGTTGATTACTCGGATCAACATGGCGTGCCGCCCCATTTGGATTCTACAGTAACAAAGCCAACGACTTTTCCAATGGGTTTTGGGTCAATCAAACCGTTTATTGGCAAACCCGAAGACCGGCCATTTCGCCATGCTGCGAGTATGGTCAATAATAGGTATGTATTGGCAAATATTTATATTGGCTTATTATGCAGTTCTTTGCTGATTATAAAAAAACTGACTGCGCTTTGCTTAAATTTTGTAGCGAACTAAATACGGGCGTTGGTGCGGCTAAAAGTGTAAGAATCCCGTTTTTGATTAATGTGATTTACCACAAAGCTTGTCGCTTTTTGTTGTCACAAGCTAATTATACAAACATTTGTATATGCTATTACTTTTGCTTTACTGTAGGACCAATCGTTTGCATACCTACTGTATCCCTTGCACACACTTACGTAAGTATAATATTGCTGATATGTTATAACCCAATTGCCTGTCGCGGGTTGCACCGGCCAAATAGGCACCCTGTGGGTATGATCATGCGCATACATGTACACTACGACTGGCAGACGAATGTCATTAGTTTGTTGTGGCAATGTATGAATAGACACAAACATGTGTCAATATGCGCTTGTGTTTAATAGGATAGGGTTGGCCTGGTGAGCAATTGGATATTGCTCTGACCCTGCAAAAAGCATTATAGCAAGTTGAAGTGTGTTCCTCAACGCTTAAACATTGCTCAAGCGTGATACAAAACACATGCTAATATCCACATATCCACGCTTTTATCTGCGGCGGGTGACACTGCATATCTTTGTGACTGGTGTGACGCTTCTTTGGTTGAGCAAAAATACAATGTAGGCCCGGTGCTGAGCAGGAAACAGAAGAAACAAGCAAAAACATGTATAGAGCAGGTGTCCTTGATGACCCGGGGCTGCAGAAGGGGATACATCGTGCAATGGCTGGTTTGACAGAGTACATGGGCACGATATTTGACAATGTCAAAGCGGACGACCAGCGACAAGAGGGCTCAGAGCGCCCACGCGATGGCCATTCGGAGATTGTGGCCGACAGTCCGACCTTTGAGCAGATTCGGCGGCTTCGGGCGTACATGCTGCGAGTGACTCGCGAGCAGGACCTTGAGCTTTCAACGGCAGCAACCGGATGGGTGTACTTTGAGAAGTTGATTCTCAAGGGATATGCAGTCAAGGACAATCGAAAGCTTGTTGCAGGTAAGACGCCAATGCGCTCTTTTTTTAAATGAAGCAAGCACACTTTGGCTCTATTTTGTTCATTGTGCAGCCACCGCATTGAGCACACAGAGCAAACCCTCTATTTTTAGGCTGTGCGTACATATTTTATTTTGCAGGGGAGGGTGCACCAAATTTGCCGCAGCTGCTGTTCATTTACAGTGCAATCAATGCGCTTGTGACCAACATTTATTTGCATTTATTTTGCACAATTGTCCCTCCCCAAAGCGCCTTCTTGCCTTTTCTCGGCTGGCGCACCTGCAAAGAAGCACTGCAGGTTGGATAAGCATTTGCTTACAAGTGCCATGTCGCTGGTATTTGGGCATCACGCCTGCTGCTGCCATTGCATTGCACGCCTGCCTACGAAATTCCCCCTTCGTTCTGTCAGGGTTGTTCCGAAATTATACATGGGTTCACCAGCTTCTCTATTTGGAATGCCGTGCTGGCAGCATGTCTGTCCAACCTTTCTTTGTTCGAATCCAGAAGTCCATTTTTCTGCAAGGCATTTTGCGCCCAGCCTTGTGTTCAGACCTGACCCCGAGCAAATCATGCGCGTGCTGCTTATATTCTTCTCACCTGTGTATTAGCAACAGGCACATTGCTGGCGACATTTGGTCATGCACAAATGGGATTTGGCAAAAGTCGTTTGTTGTGCTGCGGATATTAACGTCTTTTCTTGTATTTGCAAGCATACACATTTCGGGCGCTCAAAGCTGATCATGAGAAGTAAGCGGGCATGTCCAAACTTCCATGTATGCAGTTCAGAATTTGTTTATTTACGCAATCCCCACTCTCATGCTGTATTGCCTCGATATGCGGTTGCATATATATTTTGCAGCACAAAACATTTTCTTTGCCCCGAGTTGAAGAACGCTTTTGTCATTTCGGGAGCACACGTGTCGGTGCCAAATTGGTATTTTTGCGTGCTCAGTCGTTCGAACGGAACACAGATTAAGAAGTGTTGCCAACCTTGAACAACAAACATTGATGTATTTTGCGCCCATGGGCGGTTGACCTCCCAACACACAATGACTTCTCATTTCTGCACAATGACCATGTCCACGACGTGTATAGATGTATATATGCATACTCACAGCCGCTATTTTATTTTATTTTATTTACGGGTGGTGTCCTAATGGCATTACCATGTAGCCGTTTGCCTCCTGCTGGCGTTGAAAATCAACGAAAGTCGCGAAGTGTCCATTTCCCGATCACTTCAGGTAAGTCGCTCTGCTAAATGTACACATGTTATTCCAAACAGGCGCCTTCCGTTTTCTGCCGGTACGTTGTCATTACATGTGCGTATCTCAATACAAAAGCATGGCAGCAATCGCGTCGGAGGGTTTTTTGACAGGGTATTATGCAAGTCGCGCTTTCCGCCTGCTGCATACAGTCAAAGTGCGAATGGCAAAGCCAAATTGTGGCATGCGACATGCCGTTGTATTCATGCAGCAAGTGGCAGCGGACAAGGTCACGCCGACGCACTTTGAGAACTGCAGGCATACTCGTTTATTTTCGGCCGGCTTGCTTGCGGAAACAAAGTAAAAAAACAAAGCGTCTGCAGTCGCCATCCACTCTGACGACTTTACGACACAAAGAGCATAACAACGGACAATATAGCCAGTGTAATTGGCATGTTCTCTCCATTTATTTATCCTGCGTGCTGCTTGCCGAGGCTAGCACGCGGGGTTGTCGGCATCCTGCTGCCATAGTGCTGTCAAAAAATGCAACTCTGCTTGTACTGACAAGATATGTTTGTCTGTTGTAGGCAATCCAGCGGCGGTTCGAGGTCTCGACAAACTCGATTCTGGATCATGAGTTTTCTGTTTTTGCAGAACTTGACTTTTCACTTTGGGTTCCATGCCGCGAGTTTATGCCGCATTTCTTGCGGATGTTTGAGGCTGCGGGTAAGTTTATCTGTGAGGGAAATGAGGCGCTACAGACACCACATTATTTGACTAATTCAGCATGGTATATGCTTTGGACAATGTTTCTGCGCCTGTTTAGGTATACATCGAACGCTGTCTGATTACTTGGGAACCAGTAATTTCTTTACCTACAAATCTTGATCTGGCTGAAACGATCAATTATCCCGATCAAAATATTTTTTGAGATCAAGGGTTTTTTCTGCTTCTTGCACTTTAGCTTTCTGTTTTGGTATAAATATTTTTTTCTTTAAATTACGTACATGGCACGGAAGAGCGAGCGGGACGGAGCGATGCTGGAAAATGAGCAGCGCAAGCGGGCGAAGCTGGAAGAAGCAGATCCGGCGTTTGAGCGAGTTGAGGTTTCTGCTGACCCGTCAATGATTGTTGAAGACAGCAAAGATTTGCCAGAAGAAAATGATTCCAACATCGACAGCACCGCTATTGAGTTTCATAGCTTCCGCAACCAGAACCATAAGCAGACATCAAGCATGCTTCCAATTGCGCCCAAGGTGCCCAAGACAGCCGAAGAACTCAGCAAGACATCGCGACTGATTGTGGTTCTGGAAAGCGCATCGCTAGAGACATACAGAGTTGGAAAGAGCAAGGATGCAAAGTATCAGCTGCTTAACTGTGATGACCACCAGGGGTTCCTTAAGAAGATAGGCAGAGACATTGCCGAGTCGCGCCCTGATATCACACATCAGTGCCTGCTAACGCTGCTTGACAGCCCACTCAACAAGACCGGTCGTCTGCAGGTGTATATCCACACTTCAAACGATGTGCTTATAGAGATCAGTCCGCAGGTGCGTATTCCGCGAACTTTCAAGCGCTTTTCGGGACTGATGGTACAGCTACTACACAAGATGTCCATTCGCTCAGTCAATGGCAACGACCGGCTGCTCAAGGTGATCAAAAACCCAGTCTCGCAGTATCTCCCGCCCGATGCGCTCAAGCTGACGTTTTCATATGACGCACCGACGGTTCATCTGCAGACTTGGATGCGCCGGAAGCTCAGTCTAAATCAGAACATTGTTGTTGCCATTGGCGCATTGGCGCACGGAAAGGATAACTTTGCAGATGCATATGTGGACGAAAAGGTTGGAATTTCTGAATACCCCTTGAGTGCTTCAGTAGCTTGCGGAAAGCTCACGTGCGCGCTGGAAGATATCTGGGGCATTTTGTAAGCAAAATAAAACTTTGGTTTTTTGGCTAATAAATATTGCAATTATAAAGGATGTTTATAGTACAGATAAACTGAGACTAGCTGCTAGCAAAAGGGATGGTCACCACGGGCGCCAGTTTCGGGCGCTTCTGGAGTTGTCCACAGGCGTCATCTTGCGCGACTGCATGCCCGATCTGCCACCGCCTTCTCCGCCCGGCGCTGGCAGCTGCGGCTGGACAGGCGACGATGGGACTGCTGATGGAGACCCATACTGCTGCGAAGTAGCGCGGAACGAAAACTCGGACAGCGGCGTCAGGTGCGGCAATGAGCCACTACTCTTGGCAGAAGACACCGATATTGCGGCAGTTGCCAATACATCAATTCCCATCTTTGCATCCCTGAACTGTGCTTCAGACGATGAGCTGGCGCGATGGCACCCAAAGCGGCGCTGGTCTCCAGAATCCTGAATCTGGGGTTGCGGATGGGCCGCATGCAACTTTGGTGGCTGTCCATTGTGGATTGATGCTAGGGGCCCTGGATCGGCACACGAATTATCAGATGCAGAGGCAGCCAGCCCTGGCGACGGCGAAGAGTATGCCCGCACACGCATTGGCGAGCGAACGACACATGTCTTGGTTGGCCTACGGTCTCCGGAGTTATCCGCACCCGACAGCATAGCTTGAATTGAGGGCAATGTTACCGAACTGCTGCGGACATCTGCTGAAGCTGAATGCGTATGCATATGAGCATGGCTTTCGCCAGCCAAGGTGCACGATTGGTCTGGAACAGGCGGAGAGGCACAGCTGCCAGCATAACGATGGTCGTCTCGTTTGTTCACGCTGGGCACAGCAGACAGATAGCGCGAGCGTGCAGCAGCCGCAGAGCTGGTCTCGTAGGCATGGACGCGCAGGGGCGGAGAAAGAGCTGGAGGAGACATCCTGGCCGGCATTCCAGCAGCTTGGTATGCGGAGACGGTATTGCGGCGTGTGGCCAGCGGAGGGCGCATATTGCATCCCTGGCCAAAGAGCCGGCCCATATGCTCAGGCGATGTCGGCGGCAGGGGCCCGTACAGCAAGGGCGCCGAAGCCAGCGGTAGTGTCTGTGTTTGCGGCACAATGCCGGCATATTCTGAGCTGGGCTGGATGTGTGCGTATTGGTAGGCTGCAGTTGGTGTAAGCGGCGTGGCACTGGTCGACACGGCATGGCGCGCTGCGTCAGCAGGATCTGGCGACACGACAGCGGCGGAGCAGTACTGCGGAGGATATCCGTATGGCGGGTGCTGTTGGAGCTGCTGATGTTGGAGCTGGTGCTGCGGCAGCGGCGACAGGGACATTGGAACGGGCAGTCGCATTCGCGCCGCTGCGCCTGGGATCAGACCCGAGTTGTACAGAATGGCTGCATTTGTGCGTATCTGGCGCTGCTGCTCAAGGCGGAGGCGGTTGAACTTTGCGCGGCGGTTCTGGAACCACACCTGGACCTCGCGATTGGTCATGCAGAGCTTCTTGGACAGCTCCTCGCGGATATCATGCGTTGGTGTGTCGGAGTTTTCAAACACAGCTGTCAGCTCTTTCAGCTGCTCAGGCGTGATGCGCTTGCGCTTGGCCTTCTTGGGCTCAGATGTGTTGGGCTCTTTGATGACTATCTGCGCGTAGCGGCTGGCTCCGCCCGCATGTGTAGGAAATGGCGGCATCTGCCGACTGTTCTGGCCGTTGCTGGCCATGGGTCAGAGCTAGTGTAAGAGTGGTTGGAATGGGTCAAACCTAGTCTCGGAGTGAGCTGAAATGGGTTAAACCTAGTCTCGGAGTGGTTGGAATGGGTCAAACCTAGTCTCGGAGTGGTTGGAATGGGTCAAACCTAGTCTCGGAGTGGTTGGAATGGGTCAAACCTAGTCTCGGAGTGGTTGGAATGGGTCAAACCTAGCCTGAGTGAGCTGAAATAGCTCAAACCTAGCCTGAGAGAGCTGAAATAGCTCAAACCTAGCCTGAGAGAGCTGAAATGGGATGCTGCTGTCAAATGTATTTGCTGGCTCAGATAAATCCAAGGCAGCAATGACGATATGCACACGTACACGACAGCGAGCCTATGCCGAAACAGGGGACGTGAGCCTTATTGGCTGCTCCGCTCAGACGACGATGGCACACGCACAGCCGCCAGGTGTGCTTAGAGGAGCAGACGAACAAGAGAAAGAAAAATGTGAGCGCTTTGCAAAAAGAGGCCCTGGGGTCAGTGCCTTTTGTGGTTTGGAGCCCAGGATTGTGTATGAGCACGATACCGTCAATGCAAATAGCAATAATGGAGAGCTGAATAGAGGACCTGCAATAGTGGAGCCAGGTTCCCCCAGACAATGATGGGTTGGGTTTGGCGAGTTGCTGAACGAGCAAGAATAAAGATACAAATATTTCAAAGTCAGTCTGCGTGCGGGAAATAAATAGGCGCTGCGCAGGGGAGATACAGGATGAGACGAGACAGGCAGCAAGGAGAGTAAATGACGATTCCCAACGCCGGGGCATATTGACCTTTATTTAACTCGCTCTAATTCATTTGCCAGCCCCCAGGCACAACCACGCTGGCAAGATTCACTATCGCTAATTCTGCAGGCTGGGTCTTGTCTGCCCTTTGTGCATCGGGTTCCCTGCCCCTCCCTGGCACATTCCGTCCCCCTGGATGCAACAGCCCGGGCCATGCACGCCGCTCACCTGCCCCTGCGTCGCCGACCCGCCCTTGTCGTCAGAAGGCAGCGTTGCCGACATGCCCGACCGACATGCTCGACTCACATGTACGCCGCGTCTGCGTGATAGAGGCGCTGTGACAATTTGAAGCTACGGCGTTTAATCACCGCCCGCCGCATATGGCTAAAGCGCGATACAAACACTGCGTAACTGGTCTGCATCGCTTTCTATCTCACACGGAACACGCCGTGAAATGAGGCTCGGTGCTGCTACTTTTGGCG